>WBMW01004283.1:1660391-1748940 GCA_013396635.1 Penelope pileata
AGCTTTAAATAAAAAAAAAAAAAAAAAAGGAACACTGCTCTGTACTATGAAAATAGTTCTAACCTTGAAATAGAAGTCTGCAATTTCTATTGTATCAAACAACGCAAGTTAAAGTTTGCTGGACCGCTTCCTTCTTACAGTCACTACCATTTCTAGGTTAGAAGAGCTTCCTTTAAAAGCTAAGTGGCCAAGCATAGCAATGGTGACAGCAAGGCACTAACCAGCCATCCTAGAACTACTGTGCCATGTAACTTGACCCCAAATGACATCCTAGGCAGCACCTTACAAGGAGATGAAAATGTCCACTCAGATTTTTACATACAGGTACAGGGCTATACAAAAGCATCTAGCTTAGGAAGAGGAACTCTGACGGACCTATGTCATTCCCACAGAGACTGAGAAACCAATCAGCAACACTCCCCATCTGCTGGTATTTCCTCACCTATTAATAGGCCTCCATATTAACAAAATTAGTATTCAAACCTCCTAAAAATATATTAAGTGAAATGGATGGACATGTCTTTTTACAAAGACAAGTATATCAGAATCTGAAATGCAAAAATATAGCAGGGGGGAGAGTTCTGATAAATAATTTTTATATATGGAAAACTCCCAGAATTAAAGAGGTGGATGATAAAGATAAGGTACAGTGCTCTGAAGTGTTTTGACAAACTAATTATGAGTTATTTCCCTCCTAGAGGTTTACTTAATTCACACCAGCATTTTGCTTTATGTTGTTACAATATTTTATGGAGCATTATTTAAAAATAACATTTCAGCCAGAAGTCTAATTTAGAATTCATCATGCTTTACCCTAAATGGCCACTTGGAATGCTGTGAAACATGATTTGCAGCCAAAAGCACCAAGTACATAAATTCTTCCACATCAAAAGAGTAGTTTGTAAATTTTGGATGTTCTCCCAGCGTTGGGTGGTGTCCCTAGAAAAATGAAATAAGGCCTTTTAGACAGAAAAAGATCCCATTCATCTTCATTCAAAAGCAAGAAAAAATTGAGCATGTGCCATTATTACATTATTTCTGATCCACTGATCTGCTCTGAGGAAAAAGATTCAGTGAAGTAACTGTGAAAGTTTAGTGGATGGCTTGGATTAACAGTCAACTTGTTTAATTTATCTTCTTCCCTCAGCCATTAATATAAAATATTTTAATCACAACAAGGAAGTTAATTTGGTCTAAAGAGGGAATGTAATATTTTAAATACCAGAACACAGACGGGTAAAACAAGCTAGCCTTTAAATTCATAAGGTTACAGCAGAAAAACCATCCCCACCTTCCACCAGTGGCCATCATTACCTGATCCTGAGGGAATACTTTATTTCTTTTTCGCCAAGTGATGTAGTGAATGCCTCTCAGCCTTGCCAGATCCAGGTAACAACGTTCATCTTCGCAGTTGTATCTAGGGACAGACAGAAGAACATTCACCAACAGACATTGTGCTGAAGTTGATTAGGATGAAACAGGAGAAGAACTTCAAAGTCTAAACCTTTGTTGTCCAGTTCCAAGGTAATAAAACCTTGGAACAAATCTGCTCTGCTGAAAACAAAAACAATGGCTGCCTATCTGTTCTTAAGATGTGGTCAAAGAGACAATTTGAGACACATCTGCATGTCAGACATTTCCCAGTCTAGTTGTAGCAGCTCTTGGGCATGCAAAAAAAAAAAGCCCTAGGTTTCTGAACTCATTTGGGGACTGCAAAAAATATTCTCAAGCCAAGATTACACTGCAAAGCACCAGCTCCACAGCCTTCTCTATTGCAGAGGTTTTAGGCAGAATTTCCCAAGACAGGGAATCCAGTGCTCTTTGGCCAAGCATCCTACATTTTTTTGTTCAGTTCTATAGAAGTGGAATGTCTATTAACAGCCAGCTCCATGACAAAATATATCTAAAATGAAACTACTGGAGAAGTTTAGATAAGACAGAATGACGCCCAGCTGAGCGTGGCTAGCAAGCTGGTGCTCATGTCCCAAGCATGGAAAGGAGAACATAAATAACTTCCAGGGGGATCTTTAACAGCTTGGAGACACATCGTATGTAATCAGACAGATCATCAAAACGCCATTTTATCTCAGACCCAGTAGGCAGAATCTTATCTGTGAGGTTTTTTTAAAAAAAAAATTTAATTAAAATAAGATTTAGGCTATATTTTATATAAAACGTGGCATCTCAAGAAATCACATGCTAAGTCTTTATGATAGCTACACCATATTTTTCAGTGAAAACTTCCTCACTTTCTGTTCCCAGAAGAGACTGCCAAAAATGAAGTCTAGAGGACAATACAAGAGCAACATTCATAGTCAAAATCTAAGAGGGGAGAGTGCTTAATGAACATACATGAACAGACATTAGCAGTTGTGTGTATAGCAGAAAGGGGAAGAGAAAGAAACAGACTCACAGTTCAAAAACAACAGCCCAGTCTGGTAGAAAGAGCAAATGGGTAAGTCCAGCTCCATGCATCCCAATGAATATATCAGAGTTATGTGTAATTCTCAATTGCTCTGAAAATTCCAGTTCCCTGCAGACAACACAACAAAAAATAGTGATCTGGCATGCCTATCCATCTCAGTAAGAATTAGTTACATGTAGAAAGCACAAAATTAACTTAAGGGAATACTGAAAGAGAGAATTGATTTTTCAAGGAACAATACTAAGAATCATAAATGTTGCAACGAGCAGTAACTCAGCATGGAATTAGAAGAAACGCAGACAGGTTTCAAAACTTCACATTAACAAGAGCCCGTTCCAAAAATTTGATTTTTATTGGTAAGTTAAACTTTTTGTAAGTTTGGAGGTTTTGTTTTTTTGTTAACAATTGCATCATCCACCACTCCTCCTCAGTAACACGCATCCCTTCTTACCAGTTCTTGGATTTTGCAAAGCTTAGACACTGGGGACTTGTATACCTTTGTATACTGGGACATGTATACCTTTGCATGAAAACAGTTTTCACCAGCCACAGAAAGCATGAAACCAGACTACTTTCCTCAATCAACATACATACTTGTATTTGTAGTCTACCACTTTGACCTCCAATGTTGATACTGTTTTCAAAGCATTCACAAGCTAGGGAGGAGAGAGAAAAAAGAAAAAAGAAAAAAGTGATTTCGTGTTCTGCTTCAATGAATTTCTCCTCAGCACTCCTGACACACTCTTCCTCCTCACCAGGGAATAACCATGAGGAAGACAGAACATACTGTCACTATCACTGCCATATAAAGGAGATGTTTCCCTACTTTTCTACGTTCCCATCTAGGTTGCATGCATTATTCCTAGTAAAGCAGCAGCCATTGCAGAGGGGAGCCCAAAAGAGCTTTTTCCAAGTCTTCAGCCCATAGCCAGTAAGAAGGGGATCCAAGTATTTTCCTTTGTTAAAGTGTGGTAAAGAACAGATGAATTTCTCCCTTTCTGTTATATGCCCGTTATCAGAAAATATACAGCATGTAGCAGTGTAGGCAGGCACCGTGGACAGTCTAGCAGATAACACATGTCAAGTGAACTGAGCCCTGTCTGGTCTGCCACCAAGCTATTGCATCAAACAAGACTTCCCTTACATAAGGGATAATAATGCCAATTCATTTTTGTCAGGCACTAACAGCTAAAGATGAAGAGAGGTGTAAGAAATGTGATGTTATTTTATCACAAGAGAAGCTTCACCCTAAGCCCACTAAGCCACAAGATTCAAAAATCTGATTCAATATGAAAATTCACTGAGCTTTAAATGCATACACTCAGGTACAACTGCTTATGTGTTTTGATCTGCCAGCATAACAAAGCTTCATGTTAGAGCCTTTAACACTGGGAATGTTAGAAACAGAATTATCTGAAAGTAAAATAATTTCATCAGAAGCTCTGCATCATCTGTTTGTTAAGAGGAAATACTTTTAATGTTACATCTGTAGTCTTCCATTGGATATTTAAAGAGGGTAGCAAGCTTCAGTGTCTGGTGTAAAGAAACAGACTAGATAGAAGGCATATTAGAAGAAATTAGCATTAGCACTGAATGCGTCTTGTCCAAGATTTGTCAGCAGACAGATGTCTTGGCTGTGCATGAAAAACAATTCAATGAGCAAAACTTAACTTCTGATAAATTTGTCTTAAAAATAAAGACCACACCTCATTCTGGTTCAATATTTTCCGATAATCTGTACTGCGTGCAAGTATTGTGACTCGAATTTTCCCATCCTAAAAAGAAAGAAGCAGTGTATTAGCAGTGAGGCAGATCTCACTTAAAAAAAAAAAAAAAAAAAAACCACAACTTCTATATTTAATTTGGCAGTTACTTGAACAATCAAATATGTTCCCTCCTCATGCAATAAATGATGTAACCACCTTAAAATTCACATTGTACTTTCCAACAGATTAAAAGCATCAAAAACTTTGTCTTAACAAAGAATAGAATGTTTTCTGAAAGATTTATTTTATTCAGTACAAAAGAATCTTTGTATTACACATTATACAGTAGTTTTTGAAAGCAGGAAAGCAGCTTTCAGGACAGTTTGTGCACAAGATCCCTGGAAAAAATATTTTACTTCTATAACAGTTCCTCCTTTTACCTATTTAAATTAATTGGTCTCATGGGGGTAAACTTTCCAAGTGAAATAAAGAGATTTAACTGCATGACTCCCATTAACACCAGCAGGAGAAGCATAACTAAATGCCTGTGCAATGCCCTGAATGCATGCCCCTCAGTGATAACACGCAGGCTACTCTCTAGCAGATACTTCAAGAAGCCCAGGACTATTGTATCCATCAACGCAGCCACTGTGACAATTTGCAGAAATTACCAGTGCCTACAATGGACAAGCCAGACAGTACCAGGTTGGAGCTGAAGGACCAGACTCAGACATTTCCTCCTCTGTTCCGAGCTCAGCAGTAGCTAAGAGGACTGATAAAAAGCTTGTCTGCAGAGAACAAGCTCACTACATTGCTTTGTGGGACCCCCTCTATCGGGCCTAAGGACAGGATCTCATCAGCATGCTCCAGAAGAGATCATGTACCATGTACTGCTTGGCTGGGAAGAACACAAAGACCTTAGGCACAGAGAACGGAGATGGGGAGGAGACCCTAGAGTTGAAAGAAGGATGTTCTGAAGTCTGTCCTATGGAAATAAGATACGAGGGCAACTCTCACAGAAATACACAAATATTTGCCTTTACAGAACATACTTAGTGGAGGAAAATGTCCTTTACTGTGATGCTTGGCAAAGTGCACTATGTGCTCCTATTCTACACTGAAATAGCTCCTCAACTGCTAGATGATGCTGTTTCTCTGGTAAGAGTTGTCAGCTCCATATTAAAGTTTTATCATTCAGTTTACATACCTTGGGTCCTTCTTGTGTGATATTTAATCTGTGTAACACATGCTGAGAAAATGCTCTAAATAGCCCTGTACCATGACAGCCAGAGATCTGAAATTAGAAAATAAAACGTTACTCCACAAGGTTATTTTGCTCAGAAAAAAAAATCTTTGGGATGAGTCTTTTTCCATTCTTGTGGAACAAAAGCCCAGTATCATGCACTGCACAAAGCATGTCACTGTTTCGTTAGCTCAGACTTTATGATGCCATATGCACACCTAGTTAACACTAAGAGGGATAAAAAGGACTCACCAATGGTGTGTTATAAAACAAGCCATATCGCATTCGAGGCAGCAATGAGAAGACTGCTTCTTTAAAGCACACCTGCAAAAGATCACAGGAAGTTACACTGCACTGCTACCTTCTGCTGGCACATCCCACGCTCATTCAGTGGGATCACTGCTTGTAATGAGCTAGCAATTACATGCTCCTGTCAAGAACATCCTCACTTTCTTGACTGTGCAAAATAACAGAACAAAGACAATTCTGATCCCAAGGTAGATCTCAGCTCAGTTGCCACAGATACAGGTGTGGGAAGACATTTGGGGGAGAAAAAAAAAAAGGAAAAATCACACCAAAACCAAGAACAAATAAGAATTAGAAGGGCACAGTGTAGAGAGTTTAAGATTGATTTTAAGGATTTAAGAGACAGGTATGAGCTCCGAATGAATTTGTATGTTTCAGGTGGGAGAAAAAGATATTGCAGTTTTGTCTGTGCCTTCTTGTTTGTTTTGTGGGATTTTTGTTTGTTTGGGGTTATTTTTGGTGGGTTTTTTTGTTTTGGTTGGGTTTTTTTTGATGATAAGCATCAGGTACACTAACAGCTGTAGGGGAAGATATACATCTCAACAGGAATCAGAAGACTTAGAAAGACAACACCATTTGAACACCCTTAGCTTCAGTAGTGGGCATCGCAGAAGTGAAACTAATACATAAATATCACTTCTCAGAAGACAGAGAAGGTAGGTCCATCTACGTAAGTGCAGACACACCACAGAATTAGATTACAACTATGTCTCTTGTTTGCAAGGTAACATACTCATATTACACTAATTAAAGATGAATGTAAAGTATTAATGCTTTCCTCTGAAAAACACATACCCAGAAGAAGCTTTAGAAGCAGTCACGTTTACTACAGAGTTGCTATGAATTAAGACATAATAAAAATTTCCATACCCTTTTAGAGTCAAAATTTTTCAAGTGAATTATTTCATAGTCAGTAAACGCCTTCCATGTCTCGCTGAACAGGTCACCATAGCCATATGAGCTCTGTGATGGAAAGGAAGAACCTAATGATTACATAAATGCATATAATCATGGCTTAAAAGTTCTATATAGTAGTGTAAACACTCTTAATATGCACATCACCACAATAGGAGCTAAGACATTCTAGCACAGAAAGGAAATTACTGAACACCTAGAACTGTGGTCACAGTGGCAGTTAAATTACCTGGCAGGTAGTTCATTTTTTATTAAAACAGTTCTAAAAGATAAAAACCTAGACAATTTCTTCAGCAGCCGATTAGAATCTGAGTTAGGAGCAAGGTGTAACCACTGCTATCCCCCAGAGATAACAGAACACAAGTTGATCTGAAGCAACAGAAATGGAAGGAGGGTGGGAGATATGAACCTGGACTGCTGAGGCTAAAAATCACCTGGGAACTTAAGTGCAGCTGTAGCAGCTGAAGTAAAAAGTCACAGCAATTTTGCTTCACATTTGCCTCTGTTTAGGGATGGTCACTTGTACATTGCATACGTATCTCAAATTGAAGGCAATGATCTCATTTGGTGGAAAAGGGAACCAGCAAATATACTGCAAGTACTTCTCTCTAACTCTGTCTGCTCACCTTAAAGGTGCTTTATAAACATTACTTCCTTGCATTTGCAAAGAAAGTAACAGGATTTGCAAATCAACACCCAGTGGATTTCCTACTCATTTTCTGCTTTGTTTAACCTACATCAGAGGGCATTACTGTTTAATAAGAACAGTGCACCCATTCTACAGTAGCTAGAAAGCATGTCCAAATCTAATTACATCGAGAAAAAAAGAGAATGAATAATAAGATCAAGTCTATCTTTTGATGGGTAAAGAGGGCTCATCAGCAGTTAGTTGGTGCCATCACCTGGTTGTCCATGGTAATGAGCTCAAGCAGGTCGAGCAGTTAAGACACTTAAAATGATAGTGCCACTACAGTACATACTTTGAATGGTACATTTGAAAGTTTCTTGATTCAACAATGCAGTATAAGAAAAAAAGTTGCTTTTCAAAGTCATTTGCTGTGCTGACACATCTGATCTTTTCAGAAAGCCATTGGAGCTGGATTAAAAATGAGTCTCTGTATAAGATCTAGCGAGCTTGCTTATCTGGCAGGCACATTTATTTTTAGCTTTCAAAATGCAAGAGAACTAAGGAAAGAAAAAAACAAAAAGGATTGCCTCTAGCCAAGAAAGAGATTTCTCATTAAATAGCAAGCACGGGCTATTTGCAGTTCTTTACTGAATGTTTGACACAGCAGTAAATACAAAGGAAAAAAACACAGTATTATAGGATAACAAGACAATAGATGTGGGACAACGTTATAGCCATCAGGATCTTTGCTTCTTCTGGACCTGACAGACATGCTATTCAGTATTTTACAAACTGCTTAGTTTCAACATTCTCCTGTACAACTTAAATGCAAGTCAGTTTTAAACATAGTCATGGTTTCAATTCAGTAGTACAGCAGAAATAGTCCCACTTAAATATATTTATTCATAGCGGTGCCTGAGAGAAAACTGCAAGGCTATTTAAAGAAATTAAGTATTAGATCCTGTTTTGACATGTATGTATGTATCCAATAATCCTATCACATATATAAGGATTTTATTTCGCTGCTTTCTTTATTGCAGGCTGCACGTTACTGATTTAGAAAGATGCAAGGCTGCATTTTAAATATAGAAAAAAGTTTTAAGCAAGTCTACTTCAACATTCTCAGAGGAAGAAGCCTACAGAAAACAGAACGAAATATTCAAGCTCTAAATATTAGAAATACACACGATGTCATTTTTTAGCTCATGCCAAAAAAGGCACAAACATACTAGCAAAAGGAGGAACTACAGCGTAGTGTTCAAACAGCACATGGTTTATTGCAGAAAATCTGTTCCCTTACTACTGTTCATGCACTTGTCAGTTCCACGTGGCTGTTAACAGCCCACAAGAAAGCTGAAGACTGACTACTAAAAGGCTCAGAGTCTCTATAAAATAAAAATATAACCCATTACAAGTATGTTAAAAGTATTGCAAACTTACAGTGTCCCACATGACTATGTTGACATCAGTGCTGAAGGAATTATTAATGTGCTGCGTAATATAAAGATTGACAAAGTCACAGAAGTGATGGTACATATTAACACCTGAAAGACAGAAACAAGTGTTAGCAAAATACTACATCACTCATTCAACTTTTTATTGGTTTATGCTTTTTTTCTCTAGTACTACCTTGCATTTTATATTAATTTTTCCCTGATTCTCACAGGGAAAAATTCTTATATACAGTTCTTATACACTCTAGAGAAGCAAATCTTTAATGGGAAGGAATCAAGGTAAGAAATCTGAAACAAAACATATTAAGAAAGGTTCAAAGAAATCAAAACAGTAGCGAAAAGACAGCAAAAGAAAAAGGTAAGTTCCATGTGCTATTTCTCATTACAGACTGCAAATGCTTTCTGAAGTGTATGAAAGCAACTGCTGCTCTAATACAAACCAGTTAGACATACAGGAAACATGAAAAAACAGGCCTTTGGCACTGCTCTCTGTTCTTTTTTATTAAGGTTAAATAAAGCTTTGCCTGGTGGAGTACAAGATAGAACTTGTACTTGCAAAGGAGCCAAAGCCCAGGTAATTCCTCAGGTTCTTTCCCAGAGCATTCTTGTTCACTTTTGGTTTCTTAAGTTAATGCATAAAAAGCTACCACAAAACAAAGGAGTTAACGTAGTCCAGCTTCCTTGGTAGCTAAGACTAAACTCCAGGTTTGGGACAACACGCACACAGCTCCTGTTTCTAAGCTTCTGCCCAAGAACTGCCATGATAGGCACTAACTCCTGGGCTTCCCATACTACTCAAAAATCAATTCTCCTCTGCCTTCCCTAAAAGGGAGCTGGACAGAATCACCCTTTGAGCACAGCTAGACCGTGTTCAAAGGTACAAGCTGACAGCACAGCAGCTCTTCCATATTTAAGGTTCAAGGGACAGCAACAACTTTGCTTAAAAGATAAGATAATGGTCTGCCGGGAAAGAGGAAGTAATCCAGTCTTAAATATATATATATATAAAAAAATACATGTCAAACGTTACTGATGGTACAGAAAAAAAAGAGAATAAAAGTCACTATCTTTCAAAAATAAAAAAAATATTACCAGTGAATTTGACAATCACAATACCATAGCGTATATGTCCGTGCTGGATACGGCTCTTTCTACTGCAGTACTGTAGGACACAAATATATATACATCAGTTACCTGCATCTAATTTCATGAAGTATGTTGGCTTTTCAATGACAAGGTCACATTTGCCATCATCCAGGGGCCTGAAGTTTAATGAAGTAAACGTCTGGAGTTCTGCAAACCTACAAAGATTCAATCACAGAGAACATGCTTTGTCATTAACATACTAAAACAAGTGTATTCCATACATCTAAGATTTAGTAACCGTTCATCCAGTCCATTTGATTTAACAGGACTGCTGAAATCTGATAAAGTCTGACAATTAAAATTATTTCAAATCGTAATGGAAGGTTCTTCAGGTTACGAGCTTCAAGAGGTTAAACACTGCCTTTGATCTCAAGAGCAAACAGGATCTTTGATCTACAAATCAAGGCAGGAGAGATGTAACGAAGGGCCTTGGAGCCCAGATCTTTGGGTCTATCCAACTTGATCTGCATTGCCAGAGACACTTCAGCAAGATCTTCATGCTGTGGTCAGAATAATGAATGCAGATGCAATATTTATTACTCGTGGATCTAAACAAGGATGAGCAGTTGAAATGACAACAGCAGGTACAGAAGAAAAGTCTTTTCTTCCTCTGCAGATGTTCTTAACTGAAACTGACCACCAGTGCAAAAAAAGGGAAATAATAACTGAAAACATGAAAAACGTTGAAAAATTCCTGTAGGCATCTTATTAGTTCCCTTCCTTCATGCTTCATCAGTTAACTGGTAATCCAGCTTTGAAGTGCTAACGCGCAACCCATGATGCTAAATGAGCTACCACAAAGCATCCTCTGCACTTCCTACTCAGCCTGTAGACCGCTGTCCATTTCACATTTCAAACACAAGCTCCCTGGAGACAGTACATGAATACATATCCAGATCAGGCGTTGCATTGGCTCCAACATCACCAGAACTATGGTGCAACTAAAGCACAAATGCAAACTTTAAGGCATTTCTCAATGAAAGAATTGTCTCTTTCCACAGGCAGAGAAGGCACAGAGCTTGTACCTCTAGAAAACACCTAAGCGTTAGAACCTCAGATTACAAAATGCTTTCATGTCTGTTGCTGCTGCAAATTAGGCAGGAAAAGCACAATTCCATGTAACATAGCTCAGAACAGCACTCAGCATCGACGTATAGTTACTAGAAATACCCTACATCCAGCTGCTAGTGCCAAGAAAAAAAAAAAATTGGTAAGTGAACTGGGAAGCAGCCATGACAAGTGATTCTTACCAAGACTGCAGAGGGCTCTTGCGTTGACCTTCAGCCAAAAATGCTCGAACATTGAGGGTGCAATGACCTCCAATTTCTCCCTTCTGAAAAAAGTCTTCTTTGAATCTAATGCAAATGAACAGAAGTCCATCAGCTTTTGTGCAACAAGAGCGCTCTGCAATCAAGACTGTATACTCGGACCAGTGTTATTTAGTCTCAGTTCAGCAAAGCACTTCAGAAACATTTAAAACCTGAGTATTTTCTCCAGCATAAATGAAGCATTTCCTAATAAATCCCAAATAAATATCGTGGTATTCTCAGAGTTCTACCCATCAGTGCAGAGTACGCAAATGAGCACTAATTAAGAGTTTGCTTCATGATTACTTCCAGGAGCAATTCTTCTTTTCATTTCATAAGCCCAGGAATTTCATACAGCACACAAAGAGTGAGGTGCAAAACCAGATTTCACTAACTCAAATTGTCAACTAAAAGCATTGTCCTCATCAGCTTTTAGGACAGGCTGAGCTGACAACAAAACCCATTCTGAGGGATACCAGCATCACAGTCACGAACCAGCTCTATCCAAGTCAGGCACCCAACACGCTGACTTCACAGATGAAGCAAAAAAGAAGGGGTGATGTCACTGTCAGTGGTTCTCTTTTTTCCCCCAGTTGTCCAATACATAGCACTTTATTTTAGGATGTGAGATGTTCAGGTTGAGATCTATTTTCTGTCTCAATGTATCCAAAAATGAAATTCCTGGTTCTGGTATACAGGCACCTAACACAGGAGAGGTGTTCTTAGTGCCTCATACAGAAACAATTCTACCTTGCACCTCTTGCTCAGAAAGGATGTGTCTGAACATACAGAAAGCATTTCTCAAGATACAGAAATATTATCCTCTCTTCATTCAGGAGAAGGAAGTATTTTAATCACTCATCATCACTCCAAAAAAACAAGCGCTTTGGTTTCGTAATAACTCATGCTGCTAGCAGCAGCCAGCAATCAAGCACCAGGGACGCAGATCTCCTCAGGGCCTCAGCAACAAGCCTCTGACCAGATGCAAAGCCCGTGGCAAAAAGCACACCAGCTATATGTACAATTCTGTTAAACAAATTCATAAGGAAATCAGACCTCTCGTGGTTTCTTTTCACAGTCCTTAAATCAATGTACAAGTTTGTTGCTCTGCAATGCTGAAGGTACTGAGAACAGGTCAGAGATGAATCTCCCTGTTAAAAAAAAACAACAATAAAAAATTTATCAATAACAAAAATTATGCTTAAAATGAAGTGAAAAGTAAAACACCTATCAAAAATACCTACTGTTACTGCAGGCTTACAATGGGTTTTCATTTCACTCAGCCTCTCTCGAATGTAACCAAAGTCAGCTTGTTTCCAAAATATCTCCCGGGCTGTCTCGATGTCATTTGCCCTGATGGATGAAAGAGAGAGGAAAATAAAAGGCCATTGCTCAATTCTAGTAATAACTTTAACAGATAACTTTTTTCTCCCACTAAAAGGCAACAGAAAAGCCAGCCAGTTACTTTATTGACATTGAAGGTGCAAAACAGGAAGCAACCTAACAGCTACACCTAAGTGAAAACATCAGTGACAATTTAAAGCAATTCTCCTCTAAAAGGCTCTAAATTTTTTAAAACATTTTTTCATCTGTTTTTTAAAGCTAAGAAAAGGAACTCCAGAGTTATTTTAGGAATATGAATTTGAGGCTAAATCAGAATAATGAAAACATTGTGGTAGGAAGTATTTCAAACAACATTTTCTTCCTTAAAAAGCTGAAAGTCACATTGAGATGTATGTTATGTATACACATATGTATGTGCACCCGTATAAGATGCATAGCCATCTTTTGGACTTTAAAAATCACAGTAATGTTAACTTCCCAGCTAATATAAAAGTGAGCACTACACTTTTTTTCCCTTTTTTGGGCATACTGCACTTCACACATTCAAAATGAAGCTTACCATCCAGATTCTACGTAATCACACACCGGGTAACTGAACCTGTGATCTGATTTGCAAGATTTCTCATAACCCCAGCAGGATTTTAGTTTCTTCAAGTATTTCTGAAACACAAAATAACGGAATATAGCTCTTGATTATGCAACACCAAAATAGCAAATGACCAAAGTTAGTTGTTAGCTTATAAACTACCTCTCAATAATAAATCTTGCATAAAAAACTTTGTCTGAAAACAGACCAAGCTGTCCCAGGAAGAACACTCAGGCTCTTCATGCACAGCAGAGGGCCCACAGGAGACACATGCACAGCACTATTATTCTTGTCATTAATGTCTCTTTCTGGGATAACCCATTTTCCTGAATTAGTGAGTAGGATTTCAAAGTTTTCACGTTGCTGACAGCTCTAAATGACAAAGTGAAATAACAAAGTTAAGTTCACATAAAGCACAGTGCTCCAGGCTGAGAGTACCACTGCTCAGGCAAACGCAGAAACATCAGTTCTGCTGCCTAGAAAGGCAGGAAACAGGGAACACAGCTCCAGACAGACAGACAGACAACAGAACTGCCCCAAGCCACGCGCAGCCCAGATCCCCAGGTTCACCATCTCTGCAATTCCAATTCCTAACGAAGCCAACTCACTGACAACGATACCAATTCATCACCAATTGCTCTGACTCCAGAAACAAATTACTTCAAAATTATACTTGAAAACGCTACCAAAAAAAATAAAATCAAACCTACTTTGTAGGGGCACTGAGAGTCCTGCTTACAGATGCCAGCGATGTGCGGATTGTTGTGCAGGAAGTACGGAATATGCTCGTCTGGCAAGTTGATAGTTTTGTAGCTGTACAGTGGTTCTTCTGGAAGGGTTTTGAATTCAGTAAGATTTTCATCTTGGGAATTCGCCAGGATTTCTTGCAGTAGCAATCCAAATGTAAGCAACGTGAGCATGGCAACCTACAGGTTCTGTGGTTATTACAAAAAAGAAAAAGACACTTAACATAGCTGCAGCAGAGCACATTTCAAGCATACTCAGAAACACTCAGCCAAAGGCAGTCGCATACTCAGAGAATTTTCACTTGTGTTGCTAGGGTGTTTTTTTTTCCTATGGAAAGTAAACTTTCAGTCAGAGACCAGACTGTGCAGCCTCAGGAGTATCTTTGCACCATTTGTCATCCAGGGTGATTCTGCACTGCCACAGTTGGACTGCAGCGGGTGTGTTTGCTTCAGCTGAATCCCCAGGGATCCCGAGTTCAGACGTGGAAACGCAGTATGGAGGACATAGCATCCAGACAGCGGGAGGGAACACAGAAGTGCTTGGAGGGGGAGGGGAGAAAATGAGGAACTCTTAAAAAAGTTTAAGAAAACACAATATATCCTCCAGTTTGGAAAAAAATTAAATGATAGATGAAAGAAAGCTATGTAGTCACCAATAAACGGTCAAATTTAAGTATGTTCCAGCATTAGCAGCTGGCATCACGCTGCAAGGGGTTGGAGTGTTGGAGTTAGCTACAGGGCACACCTATCTGCACCTGTAGAGCAGAGCTGTTACATTTCTGGGCACATAATCCCCTTCTGAGCCACTAAGCCTCTTAAGGGAAAAAAAAAAAAAAGCATGCTTATGTCTATAAATCCTTTTCTGCACTCTAATTCGCCGAACATCTGCACGTTTGCTTACAAGCGAAGCCTTCGGCGAGGTCCCGGCGGCGCGGGCAGCGCTACCTGCGAGGGCTGAGGAGAACGGCTGCCGACGTCCCGGGCACACAGACCTGAGGGCGGTGGGAGAGCAGAGCGGAGTTAAATCCCTGCCAGGGAACCTCCCTCAGCACAGCCCCGCGGCCGGAGAAGAGCTCCCGGAGGGGAGAGCGGCATTTCCGAGCGGGGGCATCACCAAGATCGCTGCGCCCGGCGCCAGGCCCGCAGCAGACCCACACCCGCCCCTCACGGCACCCGGCAGAGCCGCCCCGGCGCTCCCCTCACCTCAGCCCCAGAGCGGCCGCTCCGCCCGCGACGCGCCCGCCGGCAGCCTCAATCCCCACCCGGCCGGGCGGAGGGACGCGCCCGGCGCGGCGCCGGCCCCACCAGGCTCCGCGGGAGGAGGGCGGCCGCTGTCAGAGGGCCGCCCCCGCCCTCAGGGAGGCACCGCCGCCGCGCCCCTCCTTCACACCCGCGGGGAGCGGCGGGGGGGGGGCGGGGGCCGGGCCCGCNNGGCGGGGAGCGGGCTGCGGCCGGGCCCGCCCCACCTGGGGGCGGTGGGAGGAGGAGGAGGGAGGGGCCCGCCGGTGCCGCCACTGTGTGTAGCGCTGAGATGCTTTCAGGATGCGGAGGAAAAGGGCCTTTTCCTGCCGCGGCTCGGCAGGAAATGCGGCCTCTTAGCACCGCATTGTTTAATTTCCGCCCCGGGGGAGCCCTGGCCGCAGCGCTCCGCGTGCGCGGTGCTGGAGGCGGCGGAACGCCCGCACCGCGCTGTACCCCAGGGCACCGGGGAGCAGCCTGACAGGGATAAAGGAAGCTCGCCCAAATTTAACGTGATCTTTCATCCCATTACTGCTGTGTATCTATAAATAAACCGAGCTCTTGTACCCAAACACACATTAACTGTAGCTCAAGTTAAAACACAGGCGATCCATTTCCCTCCCACAGCACTAGGCTCACACACACCTACCAAAAGGATAAGCCCCCAAAGTTAAGTCTTTGTCAGAGACCCAGAGCAAGCTCTTAGCATAAAGTTTTATTTTACCCTGACCCATGCTTTTTACAGTTTATACACATTGTACAATTAGAAACCAAGGGTTCTGTTTCCACCAGGTGACAATCTGTGTTGCTTCATACTCAGGATCTTTATAGCCCTTAGCAAAACATAAACGGCACCAAGTTCGTGACAGTACAAAAAAGAACAGAACCAACCCTTTCTCTGACGTATGGACACGTGAGATTTTTCACATTTGCTCTCCTTTGTTCATGAAGGACGCAACACCATGCCCAGAGAAGCACCAGTGCAGCCCATACTTCATCCAAACATCAACAGAGCCTTTCCATAATCCTCCAAAGACTACAAAATAAGCACCTTCTGAACCTTATACTTTGAGCGAGCCTTTAAATAACACCTTTAAACAACATTTCTTCACACTTGCCTATGCATTGAGAACAAGGTGCAAACCAGTTCCACAAGGAATACTTCAAAACAACAAATTTGAATGGAAAGGGATGTCAGTATCCTGACCAAAATGCTTGCTTTTTGCATTCATTTTTTTTTCCCCAGGCAGTCTGTCATAGCCATGAACATCAGGTGTCCTGGTATATGTTCACGTTTCCTCAAAGCACAGCTACAAGTATTATAGCAAAGATAATCAGAAGACTTAGGAGCCTACGTTACCTTCCAACAGCTACTCCGTTGCCTAAGGCTTTGATGATTAAGACACAGTAGGCCATGCGATTGCTGAGTGATAGGAAATGCTGCACTGAATGGGAATAAAGAACCCAAAAGGAGTCAATACAGGTATTTACACCTATTTCTGTAAAATGTAAAAATCTAATACTCTGTCAAATGCTTTTATATCTAAAAAAGTTAATGCTAACTGCATGTTAAAATTTCCTACTTACCTCCTGAAAACCTCAAGGTAGTCTGAGACACATTCAACCCTGCACCTGTGACAGCCCTGAAGGAGCATCTGCTCACACATTACAAAGGAAATGTTACCTTCAAAAACACTGGCAGTAGAGTCCAAATGAAAGTCACAAGGTGAATTTTCTTTTTTTTTTTTTTTGAAAGTGCCCCATTTCTCTACCAAAATTGTAAGAAAGGGTAAAAAAGAGCAATTTCTTGATTCTCTGCAAAGAGAAACAGATGAACAAAATTTCTAAACATCAACCTTCATGAAATAGGTTACATAGATTGTTTTTTGGATTGTTTGCTGAGGTTTTTTTTTTGATTTTTTTTCCAAGAAATGGATGAGCTAACAGTTCATTTGCACATCATAATTCTGACTTAACATGCTGCAAATCATTAAGTTCAGAGAAGTGTTTTTATTTTGCCTTTTTTTTTTTTTTTTTAAACTTAAAGCAACTGAGCATTGGTATGATGGCAAAGTAATAAGTTCTGGTTCTTTTTCTATCTTTTCTTTTAAATGGCTTTACCTTGGTTTCCAAAACTGAAACTAAGACAGTAAGAAGGTTCTTTCTTCCCACAAAAGAAGTCCTTTTACTAAAGCAGTTAACACTTCTATAACAATGGGGGAGTTAAGTCAATTTTTAATGTTTCTGCTCTGTTGACTTTTCAGGGCACTCAGAATATCTGTCTGAACCTCGAATTGAACTAGGCTGTTCCACAAACGTACTCTTGCTTGTGTGACTCCAGCAACTAACAGTTCTTCCAATCAGGAATAAATCCTTCATGTACAGACGAGTAATATTTCTGAGATGCTTTTCTCCAAAAGCAGCTTCTCATCACTCACATACTTCGTTTCCTTCTGTCCACTGAACACACAACAGGAACAGAGTTCTCTAACAAATGCGAAAGAAACCCCTCACAGGGGAGGCAATGGTATGACAGGCAAAGAATTTCAATTGCAGAGCATTTCTCACGAGTGTCTATCACAGCTACAGTTCTGAGATAAAGTGAAATATTTGCTGTCTGGAATGCAAAGAGGAAGATGCAAGCTTCTTCCCCTGATTCTCAGCATTCCCAAGGGTCTAATTCAAAAGCTTCCTCTGACGTGACCCAAAATGCGGCTGAACATCAAGCCACGTGGATGCTATTTGACCAATACCTCACTTAAGGGATGGCATGAGAAATACTTTGCAGACACTGGAGACTTGCTTGAAATCTATATTAAGCCACAGTACAGTTTTGCAAAAGTCTAAACCTTGCTATTTATATACAAGGAATGATTACATGAGAGCAGCAGCAATTATTTAATTTCAAAAAAAAAAAAAAAATTCTGCATTCTTCTAAACTGTTTTAGCTACTGCTAAAAATCACCATCCAACCCTAGAGCAAATATTGAATACTTCATAGTTTTGGTGTTAAGAGTTAAGCACATTTAGAATTACAACCAGATCAGCTGTCTCTAGATAGCTCATGAGACGCAACAAGAGCAATAGACAAGATGAAGCTGTGATTTATAGTTTCAACTGTGTCTCACACTCTGCTTTATAGGACTTAGAAAAATTAGATGGGGCTGACAATTTTACAAAGAATTGTTGTCCTAACATGTTCAGACATTGCAAGTACAAATATAAGATCTTATTTTATGAAAATATCCGACAATTATCCTATGGAAAGCAAGCCACTGCTATTTCATTATTAAAAATTATCTGGTGAAATTTTAGAAAAACTCATATTAAGAACATTTTAAGAAGACTTTCAATTTTTCAGGGATATACAGAGTTTATGAATGAAGGGCCGCGTTAGTAGATCTCATACCTTCCAGTGCTGTCTCATGAGGTAACAGTCATCTCTCCTGCTAGTGTTTACAAGTAAAATGGTCCATTTTTTTAGTAAAAACATAAATACAGAGCTGACATAAAAAAAAATTAAATATTGCACAAATAATTTAACTGCAGACAGTAGAAGACATTTAAAGCATTGATTTTTGTCAACATATGAACTCTATTGTATAGACACATTTTCTATCATACAGTTATTTTTTTGTTGTTTTTTTAAACAAGACATTTAAATCCAGCATTTACATAAACAAATACCTATACAATCTATTATCACATAATGTTAAGAGTTCCAGCAGGAGTTAGTTTTGTCTTTGTTTTAAAAGTTCATCTATCTGAGTCTTGTACATGTTTTTCACATCCTCGAGATCTAGCCGGAGTTCTTCAGCTTCCTCTGCTTTCTCTCCATACATCTGAAGAATCGTATTGTATCTTTGATCCAAGTCCTGCAATAACATGCAGTTTGCTATTGGACTATCATGAACTTAAAAAGTTGCTGCTAGGATAGTGTTTTTACACTACTAGGGAAAATGAGCACAGTGTTATTTTATCCAAGTGTAACTATTTTACAGTGATGCACATAAACTCTACGCTTTAACTCTCTGAATACGGCTGGACTTCTACTCTAAATACATGAAGAAGAGACTCCAAAGTCAAGAATTCTTGTCTACAAAGAGTTAGTGCAGAGTTAGTACAGAGGAACTACTGAAGCATCATGAAGTTCAACTGCCACATGCATTAAAAAACAGCCAATTACACTGAAGTTTTACTACAGGAAGAACTGCAGTTTGTGAAGCATTTAACTTCCTGCATTTATACAACAACAATAATTTTCAAAATTATTCCAAAAGTATTTCCAATATTTAAGTTCTGAGATGTTTAGAGGACATTTGTCCTGCTAACTATATCACTGCCACACACTCATTCAGCCTCTAGATCAAACTCTCATAAATCCATGCTGTTTATATCCCCTTTACTAAACAGACTAGCCTTCAAGATTATTGTTTTGTGTGACAGAAAAGGAAAAAAAAAAAAAAACACCAACTTTCCCAGATTTAGCATGCAGTCTTAAGTACAGCACACATTTTAACAACTACATTTTGAAAGTGACTACCAGTCACGAAGTAGGGATTATCAGATTCTAATACACAAAGAAATCACTTATGATTAGGGACACATTTTAATATACACATAAATTCATAGAGGTATTTAGAAAAAAAACCAACAATATATCAGATTTACAATACAAATGTACATACCTTTAATTGTGCACGCAATTTTGGTATTTCCTTCACTTTTTCTTCAAGTTCATCATTCTGATTTGTTAACTTAACCAGTTCTTCCGCCATTATCGATCGAGTTTTTTCAAGGTTTCCAATTTCCAGCTAAGGGAAACATGTTTCACAATTAGGAAGTAATAATTTACCATATATGCATATATTTTTTTTTAAAGAATTGAAATGTTTTGAAACAGTAATCAAATGTTTTTCATACATCAGACTAAGAAATATCATCCCCTGGAAGCACTCTCTCTTTCTTCTCAAATCTGATCAGTGGTTTTTGTTTTGTTTTGTTTCAGACAGGTGAGTTCAGTTTTCTTGACAGGTCCTTGCCAAACCAAAGAAGGAAGCAAGAAATGCTTCTCTTGCTCATCCCTGCACATACCTCCAGTGGCCATATCCAAGTTAACAAAACCAACAGTTTGCTGTGAGATGAGGCACCAAGCTTTTAGAATATATAACCAATAAACCAAAACTGATTGCATTAATTTTTAACCTTAGAAGTGCTTCATTTCATCATATAAAAGTAACCACAGTACCTGTAGATGTGAAATCTCTCCTTCTCTTAGTTTTAACTGCGATTGAAGGTTTTCAATTATACTTGAACCTGATCCCATCCTTATAGCATCATACAGATTGCTCCCACTAGTAGCTACTGGCCCAAAGGAGTGATCATGAGGATCATCCTACAAACAAGAATGTGAGACAACCTTAAAATCTGACAAGTAAATGCTTCAAAATCCTCCCTTCTCCTGAAGTATTGCTTCATTTATAATTTAAAAACTATACTGTTACTAGACAAGCACTTCAATATTTATCATTCCTTTTTAAAACAAAAGCTTAAGGTGAATATTTACAATCTGAGATAGCTCCTTACTGGCAAGTTTTTTATGTCATACAAATGCTGTTTAACTTGGACATTGATAACTGTATGCATAGGAAAGCAGCAGACTTCACAAAGACCACAACAGTCAATGATATTGTCCTAAGGAGCGGGATGGTGCCCTAAACCAGGATTGCTTGCAAAAATAAATCAGTTGGTTTTACTTCCATCAGTGTTATTCATATTTTCTAGCTGAAATTAGTCAGCACCAATACATGTATACACCTGCCTGCAGTAAAAACTGAAAAGTCATGCTGTCTTTCACAGATGCTTTATAGTCATAGACATCTCATAAGCAAGTTTTCGAAGTTTTAGCAAAGGAATTACCTCACCTAAAAGCAGTGTACTCTTCAAGAGCCATTTTCAACATTAATAAAGCTCAATGAAGAGGAAAAAAGTCTATCAAAAAAGTTGTCATTACTGATATACGGTACCTGTGACATGAAAGATGTCTGAAGACCTGCCATGTCAACTCCACTTATGGAACTAGAGCGTGACATAGTTGGAGTACTTGAAACAGTTTCAACTGTAAATGACTTCCGATCCTTAAACAAAAGAAATAAACAAGAAAAACAACATCACCAGTTAGTTACAGAAAAAAATTTACAAGATGGTAAAAGACACAGTAAAACACAGACTGCCCTTTCCTCTCCACATCCATTAAAAAACATGCAAGTTCAGTGACGAAGAACTGTTGTGCTACTAGTACTTCTAGCTTTTGCTTAATTCTTTAAGCTTTCCAAGAAACAAAGATACAAGCTGCAAACTGCGACAAAAGAACTTCTCTTTCAGTAGCCAAGGGAGATACAGAGGCAGTTTTGCATGTCCGAATGCATCACAGGAAGAATAACATAATCCAGAAGTAAGTCGCTTTTTGGAATGTATGTTTATTCTCCTTTTTCATTTTATTTTTTAAATTAGAAATTCAACTCCAAGATTTCTTACATTACCTTCCAAACAGACTGACCTCATTTACAGTTTGCATCTAAAAGTATACTACCCCCCAAGGATAAAGCTGTTGATTTTGGAACTGAAGAGGGTAAGTAACCAGCAATAGAAAGGGTTTTACTTAAATATCCAATTGCTAATCAGCAGTAACAAAGTTACTGATGCTGGAGGACTATTTTGTGACTTGTGACTTAAGCTGGAAGGTATGCAGTACATTACATACAACCATGTGAAACTCAGACCAAGAATTCCGTGGGAGCAATGCTAGTAGTCTAAGCAAAGAAAAGAAGCAGCTTCAGAAGAAAAAGAATCCCAGAGCATTCATAAATCAAAAGATTAAAATAATCAATATCTGTATTTTCTCTGTTGTCAGATTAAATGAAGTATTAATCAAGACTGACTTCAGCCAATTTCACAAAAGTACTTATTTCACTGGAAACAGTAGGCAGGCACAATAAAAGAAAAATCCAAGTTCCTAGTGCCTACATCCACAGCATATACTGCCCTGCCCTAAGTTCACATTGCTGCTTTCCACAGTTCCAGGTTCTAGACATCTAAAACAATAATGATAGTCTCAATAAAACCGAATAAAAAAGTTAGGTTTTGGTACCTTCTCCTTCACTGCTTCTTGCACAAAAATTGCTTTTTTTCTTTCCTGTTCAACCTTCATTTTCTCCATTTCTAACTGAGTAGCCAGCAGTGCCTGCAGAAGTAAACACAGGTTGTCAACCCCTGCCAGCACAGGTGTCAGGAACAGCTTAAAGCTGAAGTAGACAATACCTTCTCTTTCTTTGCATCTTCCAAGGTTTTTGCATACTCATCTTTGAGTCCTTCTAGCTCAACCTCGTACCTACATTGAAGAGAAAGAAAAAGTCAGCAAATAGGTATTCTGTGTTTACTTTTCTCCTGGTTTTGGCTCAGACAGAGTTTATATCCTTCATAGAAGCTCATATGATACTGTGGCTTGAATTTTTTGATGAGAATAGAGATGGTAACGTACCAAAGTTTTAGTTATGGCTGAGCAGTGCTTGCATAGTCAAAGACTTATCAGCTTTTCATGCTGCCCTGCTGGTGAGGGTGCACAAGAAGCTGGGAGGGAACACAGCCACCACAGCTGGCTCAAACTGGCTAAAGCGTTATTACATACCACATGACACCATGCTCAGCAACGTCTTTATCAGCACAACGTGTTTAATACAAACATAGCTTCAAGATGTTAAAACATTATGAAAGTACCATATTTCAGACATGAAATATGTAGCACGAAACAAAGTATCCTCGAGAAGTTGGACAGCTTTCTTAAGAGGTTTTTTTCTTTTCTAAACAGTACTATCAACACTCCAGTATCCAGTTAAGTTAAAGATCTGCTGCAGTTGATTACACAAGAGATGGTTTACTCCATTTTACTCACCTGCTGTTTTCATCTTCCATTTTCTTCAATTTATTTCTCTCCACTTCTAGCTGAGCCTGAAGGCGAGTATTTTCTTGTCTTAAAAGACTATTCTGAGACTCAGTAGAAGACATCTGACTTTTATTAGACATAAGCTCTTCTGTAGCAGCCCGTTCTCTCTCAGCAGCTGCTGCTAGAAGAGTCTGAGACTCACCTAATATTAAGTAAAAAAAAAACAACACAATTCACCTTTTCTGCTCACACATCTATAACATAGGTCAATTGTTTATGCATCAAAATGGAAGTTGGGACATTTTTGTCAGCGTTTTAGATGCAACTATTGTTAGTGTACTAGTGCACATCAGTGTACCACCTTCAGTGCCTCAGTGTCCATCCTTCCTTTAGACGTTGTAAGTACATGCATACTGTAACACCTCTACCTTGCCCTCTTACCCTTTGTGTTTTAAAGAAAATGAGTGAATTACCTGCCTGAGAACCCTGGCAAAACACACCACATATCACTTCCTTACAGGAAGGTGTTTTGTGCTCACCTCACCTAACCCCCGGGCGAACATCAAGCCCTTTCAGTTTACCTTCAGCTACTTTACATCTTCATCAAGAGTCTCACAGCTCAGTGTAAGCTACAAACATCTTACCAAGTCTGTCAGAAAGGTTCTTCTCCAATTTTTCCCACGCAGAGGTTTGTGCTCCCAGTGTGGCCTGCAAATTTTCTATCTGCCGAAGAAGTGGGCGCGTAGCAGACGTAACGCTTTGACTTAGTTCTTGGTTACGGCTCTCTGCTTCCTGGAGTCTCTGAAATGACAAGTTTCATATATTAAAGCTTTAAAGCCATACAACAGATGAAAATGCTATCACACAATTCAGCTAAATATATAGTGGTTGCTTCACATTCTAAAAAACATTTGTTTAAACTCACAGTGAAGTTTGAAATTTCAACAGAGAAGCGTAACACTTTTAGATATGTGATAAAGCAACAGCCCATCAAGTTGTATTTCAAGAACAGAAAGGAATTTATCCAGTATCAATGTTCCATCCTGATACCTGGAGCTTCCCGAATTAACCAAGAGATAATCCTGACTTTGCAAATTATCAGTTCATATCTGACAGCACACTAAAGACTGCAGTAAAATACAAATTATGCACCAAATTCAGCTGACCTCCTTCCTAATCCTCTACTCACACTATGGTTAAGTGCAAGTCTGTTCAATTCCAGCCCCATATAAAACCCTTTGTGCTCTAGAACCTTCTACTGTTAAGCTTATTTTCCCTCTGGACACCACTTGAAGCATTTTGGCAACAAAATATCTGGACTTGGCAACAAAATATCTGGAGTTTAAGACCAAGAAAAGGACTCTTAAGAAGTAAATAAAGAGTCATTCAAAACATATTTGCTAGAAATTTTAGAAGACTATCACAAACTTAATGGCCTTATGTTGCCTCATACTAGAAGCATAGCATTACAATTAAAAGGCATTAAATTCATGATTTTGTTTTCAATACACTAAATGAAATATCTTTTGATCATGTTTTCATTGTTCTTCTACACGAGACAAATACCACAGGTAACCAGGAATACAAAGCCTCCCCTTCAGGATATTAATGACATGCCATAGCATATTGCTTTCAGTTTTTAGAAGCCCTTCTTACAGGTGTGAGTTGGCCCTGCCAATTTGCTAGGGTACCTGCTGTAGTTCACTGATCTCCTGGCGTAAGTAGTCCTCTTTTCTTGCTGCCTGCTGTTCTGCACGTTGCAGCGCTAGCCGCAGGTCTGCCACCTAAGTAAACAAGGTGTTGTCACTAAGCACTTACCAAACATTGCAGAACCATCTACTCGTTGGTACAGTTCTCTAACGTTCTTACATTGTGATACAAATACTACACACTTAACATACAGAATGTCAAAGTCACTTTATTTAGACGAGTACAACAAAAAGTCCTTTTAAATAAAAATAAAATGTTAAAAGTTTAACACAATTACCGTTAGAGACTGAAATTCACAGAAAAGAAATCTACCAGATATTGCTTAGTACACAGAAATTAGTTCCATCTTCTTTTGTGTCTGGCTCTTTATGGCAGATATACTTAGCACCATCCAAGTACACTCGTTTATTCAATGAGAAAGTTTTATTCACCACATTTAAGACCCACCTGAATTGCCAAAGCTTCTTGTTGCTGCCGTGCCTCATCCTGGGCTTTCTCCAGTGCTAACCCAAGCTCTTCCTTTGCCTTCATTTCCCGACTTAGGGCTGCTTCTTGTGCCTCACTGTCCTTTGTAGCATTAGCTTTATGAAGATCTGCAAGTTCCCTGCGGGAGAGAGAAAAGAAATGAAAAATAATTGCTTTTTACAGATTGTATAATGCCAACAGTGACTTCACAAATAACTTCATTATATATCGTTGTCACATCTTGGAAGCACTGCACAAGAAACAGACACCAAAATTGATTGCATGGTTTAATGCAGACATACAAATATCTGCTTACTTGTATGCACTGTCAAGTGCTGCCTGGACACTTCTGTTCCGTTCTTCAAGGTCCTCCACTTCTGCCTGAAGCTTAGCAAGATCCTTTTCCTGTCGCTCCACAACACTGTTCAGTTGTTTAATGCTGTCTCGATGCTGCTTCTCAAGGTCTTCTTTGCCATCAAGTACCTATTAGAATGCAAATAAGAAGCATCAGAAAAAAAAATAATAATAAATAAATNAAAAGCTGCCCAAGTTTGGCTGCTTCTGTTTTTTTCAACTCAAACTGAATTTGGTCTGCCTGCTTCCTGATAATCAGCAGCAAAAAGTGCAAACAAGCAGCTGGAAGGAGACGCAATTTCAGTAGTTTCAAACTGCAATCACATCTTACTGTTCCAATAACATGACTTACAAAAGTCTCCCAGCAAAGCAATAAAAAAAGTCTACCGAGAGCTTCCCCAAAAGGCTACTTCACAGTTAAACTAAAAGGCTTTTCCGAAAAAACCAAATCTCACCTGTTTTAAATGCTGCAACTCTTCTTCCAGTTCCTTTATCTTTTTGTTCTGTTTTGTGTTAACATTTTCCCTTTCTTTCTCCTTTGCTCTTAATTTCTTAATAGTGTTGGAATTCTGCAGCTGCTGTTTGGAAAGTTTTTCTCCTGTGAAGAAAATGCATATAAGAGTTACCATAAATCACATGCTCTTCTATGAACAGTCTTCAAATAATGTATTTTCTACCTCATTTAAAGAAGACTTTAATGTGAAGACAGTGCATTTCAAATTGTTCTATGGATTTTTCTTTTTTTTTCCTTAGTTCTTACCTTCCTCCATCAATCCTTTGATTTGCTCTTCTTTTTCTTTTAGTAATTCAGCAGTTTCATTAGTATTAAGTCTAGTAGCCAATTCTTCTTTAACAGTCTTTACTTCCTAAACAAAGGAACAAAACACTTAGGACCATTTATTAGAATATATTTATGGATAAATGCACAGCTATGGTGATCACCTTCTGCTTTTCCCCTTCCTCTCAAAAGGCTCTTCCTCAAGAACAACATAGGCTGGAAGTGACCTCTGGAGGTTATCTGATTCTATCTTGCATTTAAAGTAAATTCAAAGTCATACCAGATTGATCAGAGCCTTATTTCATCGAATTTAAAAACCTCCAAGAATTAGTTTCATTAAAAAAGGTGATTACCTTTTTAGCAGCATCTCTCTCCTTGCATGCTAGCTGGAGCTTCTTTTCAGCATCTGCTATTCGCTGAGCAAACTCCTCCTTAAGAGATGAAATGCTGCTGGTCTCTTCTTTCATTCTAAACATTTCGCTACATTTAAAATTAATTAACATCTCAGAACCGTTTCACACTTATGTGACATTCCAAAAAATCTGCAAGTTTGTTTTGAATGCTTTTAAAATACATTTATAATTTTTACACACTTTACCAACAAATCAAAGAACACATCCATATTAGACATTCTAATCAAAGATCTTCATTAATTCAGTAATTTACCAGTGAAAACAATGAAATATTACATTGACCTTACAAGTTTTGCCCTTTAATCAAGTTCCTTCAGAATAACCTCTTATAGGGCAAGTGAATCACAGAATCACAAAAATTGTAGGGGTTGGAAGGGACCTCTAGAGATCGAGTCCAACCCCCCTACCAAAGCAGGTTCCCTAGTGCAGGTCGCACATAAACATATTTTTAAGTTAAGATCAATTTAGTCATTAAATAATATCTTCACATATTACTTGTAAACTTCTAGAACTCATATGTGATCAGTAAACCAGCAAATTCAACTTTTCATTTTTCATTTTAATTCAAGCCAAATAAATTCATTCTGTAATTACAACTAGGTCTCCGATCTTGCTTTCACTGACTTAATTTTAGTCAGAAAGCTACATAGTAAATCAAGTTCATCGACCTGTATCAGAGCAGTCAGTCCCTCTTAACAGTAGAGCCCAGTGTTACAACGAAGATCTTTATTAATATCAAAATCTGATTCTGCACATCTGATTCTCTTTCTTACTTACTGGAATCTCTTTCATCAGCATTCCTAAAAGAGGTTTTGGCCACAAGAAATAACATCTTTAAAAAATACTATCATAGCACATGCAAGCATTATTTCCACCTTCCCCAAACAGCACACATCCTTTGCAACCTTTGCTCTAGTTGTAAGTGGTATCTGTTTTACCATTTTGACTGTTTGTATTACAGTAAAGTTACAGTTACACCAATGACTGTGTATATTTTCATACTCACTCTTTGAGGTTATCATAGGCTTCCTCCAGGCGTGCCTTCTCTTTACTTGTACTTAATAACTGCGTTTCCCTCTTTTCCAGTTTCTCAGTTAATGAATCAATCATCTGGACAATATTTTCACAGATAAAGATCAGGTGAATGGGATATGAGAGGTGCAGGCTTCCCCTTTCCCTCTCCCTCCATTCCCTCCCAACATTTTTTCAAATTAAGCTTCTAAAGGTTTTCAGGAATCTGGAGATCACTACGTTACTGCTACATTAATATATTTATTACATATTTATATAATATTACTGCTAAGTAATATCTGAACACAAGATACTTGTCTTATAGAGTTTTAACAAAAACAAAAATCCTTAGCAAGCAAACATGGCTCAGCTAAGCTCTTCAATCAAAT
Source organism: Penelope pileata (assembly GCA_013396635.1). Classification (NCBI taxonomy): domain Eukaryota; kingdom Metazoa; phylum Chordata; class Aves; order Galliformes; family Cracidae; genus Penelope; species Penelope pileata. The sequence goes on from WBMW01004283.1 coordinate 1,688,499, forward strand.
CAACAGTTATATTTAATTACAAAGTTCTTAAACAGAGCTGATAGCCTATAAAATTACAGCTAACATTAAACACTAAGACTCTCACTGAGTCCTTCATACCACTCTTTACAAAATCACAGAATAATTTACATTTGAATAGGTCCCTTCCCTGAAATGTTAGTATTGCATGAGAGAAGCAAACTTTCAGGCAAGGTCAGGAGCTCTTAACTCACATCATCAAAATCACCTAGTATCAGATTTTAGAAAGCTAAATAGAGAAAAATAACACAAACATATATACAAATACAAAGAAATTAAACAGATTCTATTCATGTATGTAAATCAATATGCTCAATGAAAGACAAGATTTGCTGTGGTCCATTAACAACTATTCAGTAAGTTAGGAAAAGCTATGTAGAGCACTCCATATGGAGATTCTTAAGGAATTTACACTGACATTCTCCACAACTTAAACAAAACAAAGCTTTCCTTAAAATACAAATGAGATTGTGGTTTTATGAACTCCCACAAGCAATTGATTTTCCCTTACTGCTGGTACAAATGGCACTGGTATTGCCTACATGCCTATAGGGCAAGGCCAAGAGTAGGGTCCACCTATGTCCCATATTATGGAAATATTCTAAGTCTGAAACAAAATGCAGAAAAAAATAGAGTAAAACATGCCAAAGCAGCTCAGAATTTAAAAAACGAGAACAGAGGGACAGGAAGGTGACAAGGAAATCAGAAAAAATTAGTGCACACCAAGTTCAAGTTTAGCTTTCCATGCACTGGAGCATCCTACGTCCCCACATTTCTCTTTACTCCACCTCTTTGAACTACAGCCATTCATATTTATTCCATTCACTATCCATAACTATCTCTATCTTCTTCATTAGAACATCTAGTACACCTTCTTTTTAAAAGATTATTTCCACTATCAATACTAATAATTGAACACAAGTGAAACCCAAAATGATTTGACCAGAAATTTCATCAGTATCCTTCCACTACAATTAAGTTAATTCAGCATTAATCAATTAAGTCGAGGTAAAGCTAAAAATGAGGTGATGGAGTGCCACCCATTATTAAAAGGCGTGTTTGCAAAATACGTTCTACACTTACCTTTTTCAGCTTCTGCATTTCAGAGTCCTCTTCTAGCAACTCCTCCTCAGCGCCCTGCTGAGGCTCAGTCTCCTCTTTCACAACCCGTTCTTCTTCAGTTTGCACTGTAGCAACCAGCACATCTGGCTGCTCAGAATTAACAGGGGTCGCGCTTCTCCCACTCTCTTCCATCTCAGCTTCCTCAGCGTGTAACACAGGGCTGTCATTTAGATCTTCAGATTTACTCTTCAGGTCATCAACCGTTTCTGTCTTCGGTGCAGAAGGACTGACAGCGACAGATGCTGAAGCACAAGCCTTGCCTGATAATTCATCATCTGAATTTATTTCACTTACACTTCTGCTATCTAAAGACTGTACACTAAATGAATCTATTCTTTCAAAAGCATCAGAGGAGCAGCAGCTTTCGGTCATCTTTTGAAAGTCATCTAAACGATTATAGTCTGCGCAGGCTGATGTAGATAAAAGCTGAAACGATGTTTGCATTAGATGAAGACTGGATTTTGAATCTGCAGCTTCTTGCCTTGAACTCACTGAGCTCTCACTTATTACACTTTCGTGATCCAAAACTTCAATGTCACTAGTTGTGGATGTCCCCGAGGAAAAAGTGCTAATTGGAGGTGATGGTGTATTGCTTTGCCTGTCCTCAGTTTTTTGCTCCTTAGTTTCCAAGCCCACATCTTTTGTACTTGCATTAAGAGGCTGCGAGGTGCTATCCAGTGCACCTCCTGCTCCTCCTGCCCCGGCACTGGATTTTTCATTAAGAGCATCCTCAGGTTCTTTCAAACTGAGAGCAGACACCTTTTTGTCAGCAACTTCATTTGTGCTTTCTTCATGCTTGGCGTTAGATTCAAGCACAGCATTCTCTTCTAGTTTCTCCTTGGGACTATCAAGGCTTTTCAAGTCCACCAGGCCAGCTACAGAGGAATCTTTCACTTCTGCCTCTGTTGTCACTGGTCCTTCCAGCTGACTGGGCTGCTGAGACTCCTTCAAAGTGCTTTTCACCTCCTCTTTGGGTCGCTGTGATTTGGATGGAGGTTTGGACACCACTGGATTTTTCTGTATACTCTGAACGTCTGTTGGAGAAAGAAAGGCACTGAAGAAATTTTCAGATTCATCTACGACCGTTCTCCTCACGGGTTTGGTGATCGCTGTTGGCGATACTGGCTGATTCTGTGGTTCTGTAGTTGAACTCAAACCCCATGAAGGCGTATCCCATCCTCCACTTATAAGAGAATTTGTTCCTGAAATAATAGGAAAAAAAAAAAAAGAAAGATACAGGTTACTTTTCAATCTCTGCCTTTTACATGCAACAGTTCAGAAGTAAGGTTTTCAAGATCATATAAAGCAAATATTAATATGATCACAAACAGCATCATTTCTCTTACTACTCCCTAGCCAAGCCTAGAGCTGACTTTTAGACCTTCAGGTGGACAGGCACCTCAAGCAAGTAAGGGGACTTGAGGGAAGCCGACACGGTCGACATGTCCACGTTACACAGTAACTTGAGCAAGGGCAGAAAGAAGCCACACACAAATTATGCCAGTAACTCCAAGACAGAATTCAAGAAAGAAGATGGAGAAAAGTGCCTGGGAAGGGGAGTAGAGCCCATGCAGCATTCTGAGGATCTTAGTATAAGGGCAAGTGTAAAGCCTGTTCAGGCACAAAAAATAAGGACTTCCTTTGCAAAGGGAACAAGGGAGAGGCAATGTGACCTCCTGCTTCCTGCAGTGTGAGGAGGCTATGCAAAACCATCTGAAAAGCTGCAGCTTAAAAGTAGAAATTATACAGATTGCACTACGAGGGAACAGCTACAAGGTCTTAAAATTTATCTGCCCCTAGCTCAGAGACAAACACTTCATGTATTACAAAAAACAGGGAAGAAAGTTTTAAGTATTTGTAGAATACATACTATAAGAAGAGATCTCACCCTTTCACCTTGTGACACACTTCGTATTTTCATCACACACTAAGCAACACACAGCAGAACTAAGATGATAGGGTTTCCTTCTTCTCCTTTGGAGAAATACTGAATTGAGAAGTTCTGACAGTGCCTTAAACACTTAAACAGTATTTTGACTTATTTTAAAAACAAATGTTTTCCCTGAAACAAATAAACAAACAAACAGAAGTAGCCTGATCTTGGATGCTTTCTTTATGAATTACAGACCTGCTACAAATACTAAGATAGAAAGGAAATAAAAAAACAATTTGGACAGCTTTAATGTTTCAATAAATAAAGCACTGCACATCATCCCATAAACAACTGCTGTTATTTTTAAGCCACGGGACAACGTGGCTGACAAGCCCTCCCTCCCACATGGGGCTGAAGAGATGCAAAACCGAGCCTGTGCTCTGCAGAGCAAACACCCAACAGAACACTTCCAATTGTTTCAGCGTTGGATTTCCAGAAATCTGCTGTGGTTGTGCCTGGGAACCACCTCCCAGCACAGGTGCATGAAGTCCTCCTCGATACAGCTGCAGCGAGGACGCTGACTGCAGACAACTTACTTTCCCAACCTTTTCTTCATTTGGTCTCATCTTCAAGGTGCTGTTAGCAGGAAGTATTTAACCTGAGGTGCCCTGCTTGCTGCTCCACCTCCTGACAGGAGCTCAGGGCTGCCTGTCCCTCCAGCAGCACACGCAGTCACCGCTCAGCCACGAGGAAGCGTTGGTTCTATGAGGCCACGAAGCCAACGCCACGAGATGTGGAAACTTTGCTTCATGGACACTGGCTGTCAGCCCTGCTCTGCTCTTCCTGCCCCGAACAATCTTCGTACGTCCCAGAAAGAACACTATTCCTCTCCTTGCAATCGCTGAACGCGTTTTATCACCTATTCGCCCTCAGCAAACAAAACCCCACCCCTGGGAAGCAGGGCTGCCGAGCACGGTGCCACCCGTGCCACAGTAGCGTGACACTGGTGACAACACCCGGGCACAGACCGAGGCCTCCTCAGTGCATCGCAGCGTTATCCCCCGCTCCCGCACTGGCCCCGAGGAGAGGAGGGGGAGGCCCTGAGGTGAACCCAGCGCCCGCCCCGCTCACCGTCGCCGTAGTCGGGGATGACGGCGTCGGGCCAGGGGCTCTCCTCGGCCTGGATGTCCAGCACCCTGTCGATGGACTTCTGGGCCTGGGACAGCGCCTGCTTGGCGAAGCTGGACAGCTGCGAAGCGTTGAACCAGCTCATTCTCCACACCGCCCGGCCCCGCTGGCAGGCGGCAGCCCCGGGTCGCAGCAACACCGCGCCGCGACCCCCGGGCCCGCACAGCCCGCTCCCCGCCGGCCTCGGGCTCGGCTCCGCGCCTGCGCGCCCGCCCGCTCCACGTCGCAAACAGCCCGCGCGCAGCCGCCCGCCCGCCCCCGACACGTCACGTGGGCGGAGCGATACCTTCCGCCTCGTTATCTGTCATGGCGGACGGCCAGCCACGCCTACTTCCGGCTCAGCACCTGTCATGGCGGATGGCTGGCGCTGGTTCCGAGGCTCTTGTCCGGCCCGGCTGTGACTGCCTCCCCGTCCTCTACATCTTCCAGAGGAGACGTTAACAACTCATCTGCATTTCCCCCTCCTAAACGCTTCCTCTACACAGAGCAGACGCTTCTAAACTCCAGCACCTGAACTCGCTGCTCCCACAGCCTACGCTGCCCTCTTAACCCTTCTAAATGTTGGAGAGCTGTTCACTATTATCCGGCTAAAAATTACTGTGAATTACAGCAATTCGCTACTGACTTCCTGTGCTAGGTTGTAAAATGGAAAGCTTAAACCACACATTTTCATCCAGTAAAATAAAAAATACGGCACTAAAGCTGCCAAAAATTGCACTGTTTTTCCAAATGGGGCTACACACACTTTTAAATAAGCCATAGACTAAGGAATCTTTATGGGTTTTTATTAATAAATACGTTCACAGCACCGATGATACCTGACCATAATTCTGCAGTGCTGTGGGCAGCAGCCAACTGGTGAAACCGACACGTCCCCAAGTTCATGTACAGTTGCTCATTTCATCCTTCTGTGTTTACTTGCAAACAAAGTAATCTCTTCCACACTTAACACATTTCACACAATCAATCAAGTCAATATCAAATAAGAGGAAACTGCTCATTTTAGTCTGCTGCCCTCTCGGATGTACGGTGACTCAGCAAGCATACAGGAGTGCTGTGGTTTGAATCCAGTCGCAGTCGTTCCTTCTAAAAGGTCTCACTTTGCATATACAGGTATGCACACATGTTAAAAGACAACAAGACTTTTGGCCACTCTAAAATTTCCATGTGTCTGAAGGTATACGAGCATTAACGTTTTGACAAGAAAAACTGGAAAAAAAGTGTATTCCTATACATCAGAGTTCTGTACATTAATATTTATACAAATATAATCCACCAAATATTGGCTTCTGCTTACAATTCTGAGATGTGGTGATTCACTTACCTAACCTTCAGCAATGCTAGGACTAACATGAACTTTTCAGGTTAATTTGAGATCCACAGAGTACGTTTGTTTTACAAGGTGGGTACAGATTTCTCTCGCTGTATAACCAGTTTCCTTATGCACAATTTAAGTGGTAAAGTGAAGTTTGAACAGCATAGTCTGTGGTGTAGTAACATCAGCAACCGCAAGTTCCTGGCCATCCACAAGCCCCAGTTCTGAAACAGAAAGGAAAGCTTAAATATAGCAAATCCACGTGGTTTGTTTTCAGTGTTTTTTGTTTGTTTTGTTTTTAAAAATTATGAATGTCATTCACATAAACCACATCTATGATGAAATAAAGCTGCAGATTGCTCACTAGCTAAACTAATATTCATCTAATTCAACTGGGAAACTAACAGACCTTATCAAGAAATATACAGACAACTACTTAAGTTCCTTTAATCTACATCAGTTATCAGCTTGCTGTGTTACAATTTTTGCAACACCTCTCAACAGGTGTCACCTGGTGAAGCAATTCAAAGTTCACCCCAGAACAACCTGAGAAGAGCACACTGCATGTGAAAGGACAATGAAGCACATTCCACTCTATAGTGCAAAACATAGCTACACATGCCATGGAGAGGGGTAAAACCAAATGAGTATCTTTGTATTTAGAAGTGTATCTTGAAAACCTACATGTGACAACTGTATTTTACCTTTTAGTGTTTTGGAAAGATTTGGCCTTGTTCGTTCTTCAATTGAAGCTACTGTCTGCAAAAAATGAAATAAAATAAAAACATTTCCTTTCAAATTCAGGCAAGTAAATTTAAATAAAATAAGATTATTTAACAAAACTAAACAGGTTCAGATTACCTGTAAATAAAGTGTTTTATTCCCCCCATACATGGTTGCTGTGATTGCAGGAGATTTCATTTGCCTACATAAAAACATTAAAAAAAAACCAAAAACACAAGTACAAATTACCTTTTTGAAACATTAAACAGAATAAAACTATCAAATAAGTCAGAATAGTTGCACACTTACAATGAAGCATTATTTGTCAAGTAATCCAAGATCTCCTGCAATTTAGCTGATGGAGAAATCTCTATGTTTTGGGGAAGCTGGCTGCAGGCTGGGCAGTTCTCCTAGAACAAAGCAGCACAGGAGTGCAGGTTATGTCTTTCTAAAAAATTCTTGTCATAACCTTTTCTGAGAAGATTTGCTTCTGAGTGTTCTTAAGATTTCATTTTATTCTCTAAACTGTGTTTCCCTTATAACAGGTGACATCTTCAAGATTCACTTTTGAAAAAGTCAAGTACTGTTTTCCTCCAGGAGTAGCACCACAAACCACTTAGATACCAATGTTGCACCAGCACCAACTACAAAGTAGTCATCTGAAGAACCTCCTTGTACCAGTAGCTACTTTTCGAATTAGGGAATTTTGGCTAAACAGACAAAAATTAAATACGCCATTATATATACTACACAATAGTTTTTGGTAAACTGATTAATAGAAGAAAATCTTCTATTATGAGGACAAAGAAGGTATCTGTTCATCTGGGGGTAAACACTCCTGCTGTCCTATGCTACATGGACAAACCACCATCCCAAAACCACACAAGTTGGTTTTTTTTTTTTTTNCAAGTTTTTTTTTTTTTTTTTTTTTTTTTTTGGTTAGTTCCTACATGTGAAAAACAACATTGGGGAAAAGAACCAGACTAGTAACATTGTAATTTCTGCTTTTAAAACTTCAGAAACACTTTGGGATAGTGCCAGGGGCCAGAGAAATTCATCAGTGAGTTTCAGAAATACAAACAAACCACATTAAGTTCAATGGCAATCAAGGAAATAACCCAGCAAGCCTTTAATGGCACTGACCTTTCTTTCAGCTTCAAACGTGTATGTGTATAATCCATCCACATCATTGAACACCAAGTAGTTGTTGAGAGGAATGTATGCACTATAATAGCAAATACAATTAGTGTCAATACAAGTCCTTATATTGGAAATCATGTATATTATTAATAAAAAAAAATGAAATACCTTGTGGCTATTTTAAAAACTTCAGTGGCACAAACAGCTGGAATGAGGAAAAAAAAAATAATAACAATTTCTTTGCTTTCCTGGTCCATCCCAGAACATGAAGACATTAGTACATAAACTTCTATCAAAGTGATCAAAAAAAAAACCCCAAAAAACAGCGTAACAGTTCAGAAAGGGAAAAATAAACACCAGAAGGCAGCTGGCTGTTTCATGCATTATCACCACATATTTAGCACTAATCTGAGACTATGTTAAACTTATCTATTTTATTTTCCAATCATTATTTTTTTCCTGTCTCAAACGCTTTTGCTCACTCCTCATCACACATGAGCCTAAAACTCATACACAGCCACACATCATTTCTCCATGGGAAACAAAAATGAGATTGTAAGAATAAATTAGACTCATTTAATAACTACTGTTATCCTCCCCAAGTTGCTTTACAAAAATGGAAAGCCTATACAGAAGAGGTGAAATGAGTAAGAAATAACATTCTGCTTCTTTCTCCATACCTGCAATGACTGCATTTGTAGAAGCTACTGCTGGAATAATTCGTTTAACAACCCCTGTAAAAACAAAACATATAGCTTTGTCTTTTTCAAAAACTATACTGAAAGATGTCTTCTAGCTAGAATAATTACAGAATGATGTTCTCAAAGGTACTCTACGTGCTTTCCAGGAACTTTTATAACAATAAGGTATAATTTGTTTTTGTCTTTTCTTTTTAGGACTGGATAGAGCATGTTGAGAAAAAGAAGGTACAGCACAAAGAGAATTTGTGAATAAATTCTGAAAACAGGTATGCTCTACTTAGCATCAGAAATTAATTTAATACTTAGTTCTATTGCTGGTTAACTAGAGACTTGGCTTTGGTATTCCTTGTGCAAGAATAAGCTTGCCAAACTGTACCAGCACTTTCATCCAAATCTTACTCAGTCTATCCAGTTGAACAGCACAGTACATAGACCAACACAAAGCAAGCTTTCCTATACCTACAAGTTTGTACATTAGAAGCTAAGAAGTTTGCTTTTTTTTTTCAGGCCTGCCACAAATTTCCTAAGAGCTTTGGCTTGTCAGTATTGACTTACTGTATTTCCTTCATGCCTGAGAAAACATGCATAGAAACTTCAAGCTTGGCTTCTTTTTGCTGTGTACTTGATAGCAAAGCTATCTTCAAATGCTGAAAACTGTGCAGCCATTTGCATATATAGAATTCTATGTGAACTTGATCTGTGCCAGAAACCAACTACTTGAGAAGCCAATAAAGTGCTGTAAAGAAAAAGTATCAGCAATACAATAGTAGGAATCTGAGGAAGATGCACAAGGAGTCAGTTTGCCCTTCTGTGATAGAAGAGCACACTGAGGTTCAAGTATGGCATTTCAAGCCTGGCATTTTAAATCCCTTCTCAGTACTGAAAGTCAACAAACAGATTAAAGTTACTGCAATTATGGAGATTCTGTATGACGTCTACTTTTCTATTTTGTTAAAATGCTGTTAAAATGCTGAATGCTTGCTTTCTGCACTTGCATGTGAACAGAGGCATACACAGCAGTAAAGAACAGACCCTTTAGTCTTAAGCAGCATAAAATGGCATAAACTGTTGCCACTGCTAAAAGAGGCAGTTAAATTCTTTTGTTCCTACTCTTTGACCCAGCAAATGTGGTAACAGTGTAACATAAGCCATGGAGTTGCTCTAAGTTAAAAATAAACGGCAAAAAGAATGTTCAGTTTTGTCCCAGATAGGTTGCTCTGATTCATCATGAATACCTAAACATTTGATTCATCATAAAATATTTGTGCTGGCACAAGAAACAAACTGCTTGTTTCTGTTTTAAAATGTTAAGGGAAAAAAGAGAACTGTTTCTTTCCCAGCACAGCTGCCAGCTTAGTCTTAATAAATACAAAGAATGCCAAGCCAGGCTAACGGCAAAAACTTAGTGAAATGTCATACCCTTACCTTGGGTGAGTCTGTATGTAACACCTTTAATATTAAATTGCGATGCTCTTTCCAAAGACTTCTGGTAAATCCACTGTATATGTTCAGGGTCATCTCCATCCAAAGCAACACCTTCTGCAGCAATTTACAGACAAGTTACAGTTACAAGACCTCTTCAGAACTACAGCATTATTTTTGCCTAAAAACATTCAACATTCATTTGTTTTAATTTGGGTAGAAGACAGTACCCCATTTAAATTTTAAAGCTTGACGTTTTGACACTTCAAATAATCAAAACATTTCTACAAAGATCCTAAGCTCTAACACATTTTATGTACAAACCCTCTTAATTTCATAGGTATATAGAGCTGTTACACGTTACATTTTGAGTCAGGAAAGACATTGTGCAGTAGGAGAAAGAGATACCTATGAATATTCATGAACAAATAATGGACTAGAGAGTGAATTTGAGAAGAGAAAATCTATCATCAGTTCAGAGGAGGCTCAGTTTCAGTAGTACAGTGCACTATATTGGTTAGAAGGTAAGACTGTAGGTATGTACACCTAACTAACAAAATAGTTGAAATGATAAAAGTTATTTTAGTGCCAATGCAACATAATGATTACCTCCAAAAGGTTGCTCCTTTGGCCACTGCAAAATCCTGACATACTCAATACAATGCTCTGGTAGCCTGGGCATAGATGCAATAGTACACATAGGAAAATTGACCTGAGTGGTTGGGAGCAGGGAGAAAAACAGAAAAAAGGATTTAACGTGTCATGTACTGGGAAAAGAAACAAGCAAATCAGAAAAAGGAATGTATATAAAAAAAGGAAATACCAGTGGTAATTACCTGTGGTGGATAAAGTTCAAGTGTGCATTCAACACATGCTGTCATACCAGGAATAATCACACGAGCATTTCCTTTGAAACCTTCTGTCCCTCCATCTATTAAAGGTATGATGGAACTTGGATCCAGTACACCATCTTCATAACGTAAAAACGACATCTAACAACAAAAGTGGACTTTTTTGTGGCTTTGTTTGTTTGATTTTACAAGTTGCAGGAGAAAATCCCTAAAAATCTTAATCTTAATAGTATGACATAAGACTGAATACAGGCTATTTTAAGTCCATAAAGCACTGTTTGTTTGATAGTGCGCAAGACTTTATCATCTTAACCCCTCCACAGACACAGTAAACATTATTATTTCCTTATAGTAAACCAGAATAATTGGTTGGTTGGTTTGAAGAATTTGTTGGGTTTTCTCATTTGGTCAGTTTTTGATTCTTGTTTAATATTGGTGTGTAATACCAATAACTTTTTAAACAAACTCACAATGATGAAACTACTTTGTTCAATGACCAGCATTCTACTTTGTAGCAGTGGGGCTACATAAGAAAACTTTTACAAGTTGCAGTAATGCAAGTGCTACTCAGCTAATGAAAAAAAAAAAAATTCCAAAAGGTAGCATTCAGAGAGGCTATGGAACTTCCATTCTTGGTTTTCAAAATCTGATTCCACAAGACCCCAATTAATGTACCCTAATTTTGAAATTACTCCTGCAGGGCACTGCACAAATGTTGACTAACACTCCTCAAGAAAAATGCACATAAGAGATCATGCACTTTATTATTTTCATAAAGAAGTAGAAGTAAATAGAGAAAACTGTGAGTTTCAACAGCTGTTATTTCATTTTAATGATACTTTACCAGCATGCCATTTATCCATCTTCTTGCAATTATAGAGTCCAGCCCACAAACAATAATATGAAACTCTAGGGGGAGAAAAAGTGATATTTAAAGTCTATGCTAGTGCATACTTCTTAAGACAACCAATGTATTCTGTCCATAACTTTTCCAGAAGAACTGACTGTAGTTCAACTACCTGTCACCAACAAGACAGATACATTTAAGTTTTGTCTATGTTACCTCTGTAACCAGTAAGTATACATTCAGTATACTGTCAAAGTCTAAAATAATTACCAACCTAGCTAGCACTAAAAGCAGCAAGCAGCAACAATTACAGAGTTCCCCTAAAGCACCAGTGGTGCTTGGCATGCACACAAATACCACTTACGTCGATAGAAGCTTTCATCCATGTCTTGAATCTTTTTAAAATATCTGAATGTCAGCACAATAAAGGAATATATTTATAACACGGTTGAGTTTACTGTTTCTGTTTGCTAGCCTAAAGCCAAAGCATTATATAATTTATCAATCTAATTTCATATGAGGCTTTCTTTTAAAACTAAGTGATTGGAAGATTCAGAGTTCCTATAGCTGAAGCTGTAGCAAGTGGTAAAACAAATAAAGTACACAATGTTGTAGTCACAGACAGGAGAAAGCTTAGCAGACAAAACTATTCCAGAAGCTCAAAACCTGTTATCACAAAGTCCTGCATCAGCTGTGCTGCCCTGCATTTATAAAGTAACATGCCTTACCAGTACATACTTAAAACTCTTTGGTGACTAAACCTGTAATTCTAGCATTCCAGTGAAAATTAGAATATCTAATTTGAATAAAAAGACTCAGTGGAAACATACAAAGGTACAAAGCTCACACTTGTTTCCCCATGCATATTTCCTTTAAGCTAATGCCACCCTGAGAAAAAATTCTCAACCATCAGCTGAATGAATCTGTTCTTTATTGTATGGAAAAGGAGGACTGCAGCAAAATATTTTAGATACTCTTACCACCTACAGAGTTTTCTAGGTTTTTTGAAGTCTTTGGGACTACTGCTTCACTACAAAAGGATACGCTACAACAGCACAGCTGGGGATGCGACTGTTCAGGAATTCTGCTGCAACTTCTGCTTTTGGTCGCCCAACATCTTTAGGCCTAGGGGAAAAAAAAGTCATTTCAAATGCATTATTCTAGTAACATTCAATCTTTTGAAAGTTTATGCTTTCCGAATGCTGAATTAAGTGACTAATTATTACTGTAAGACAATTTATTGATATGGATAATATTAAGACTTTCCTGTAAAGCATCTGATGTGAGAGCCCTAGATTCTGAGTCTATCCATGAAACAACAGTTATTAGCACCAAAAAAAATCCAACTATTTTTTATTTTGCTTGGAAGAAAAGAGTACCAGAGAAACTGGCACATCTGTGTGCATTACACTTTGGTGTCTCCATGAGTCATTAACAGTACCAGAATTGCAAGGAATGTATGTTAACTTTCTTCGCAATCAAAATATGACACCACAGATCTCAAAAAAAAAAAAAAAAGAAGGAAGGACTCATGCATAACATTTAGTTAATTGCAAGTACTGTTGTAACGTGGCAGTTCAGAAACCTTTAATGGCATGTGGTCCAACCAAAATAATGATCATATTCATAGATATTGTTCAGGTGCAACAAAGTCAAACCATGAAAATACCACTTACCGGAACAGAAACTGTCGGTTAAGATTGGAAACGTCTATAGTATCCATGTCAATAACATGGATCTGCCTGAAACCAGACAGTGCCTGTGAAAAGAAAGAGTCAACTTCACTCAACAGGAAATGAAAAGCTGATAGTGCTGCAGGATTCATTCCAAATGCCAATAAGGCAACCTTTGGAGGAACAAACATATTTTGTTCCCAGTGCAGATGGGCATATCAGCTTTCTTTGTTAAAATGCTGGTATTTAGATTGATGGAATTAGCAACATTTCAGTGGTCAAAGACAACGTCCTACCAAATGTAACATAGCTTTACCTTACCTAATCATAACATACAGAAGTAGGCTCATCTATAAGGGGAATTGGCAGTATTCCCTCACATCTGGAGTAGATCAAAAGTGTCTACTGGAAAAAAATGCAGAATCTGAAGAAAAATGCTTTTTACTTCCAGAGAGCAGGAATTATGAAACAAAGTTTAACTTGTCCAACATATTAAGTTTTTGAACATCTACCATTTTCAGACTTGGCATAAATAAGTCTAGCACATCCACCCTCAAACCACAGCTCAAAACAAGCCAGCATTCCTCACCGCATTCAATGCTGAAACAAAATGCAAACACAAAAAGTCACCTTGCTGTTTAAGAACATGCTGAGCCTTTGACATAAGTCCTGCCTGATCTCTCCATGTAGCCCATCTCTAGACTTGACAAATAACATCAAAATAAGATTGTCTCAAAACTGTATTGTGAGTCTGATGTGATAAACTGGAAGAGCCAAGTAAAGAGACAGTGGCCCTGAGACATCAGGAACATACACGTTGGAGCCTTTAAGTAATTTTCACTGGTGTGCCAAAGACACTGAATACATGTGAACATAATCTAAATTTACTTATGAGCTTTCCTTTCTGAAAATGCTAAATCATGATAACTTAAAATCTTTGAAAGACGAGAACTGAGCACATACAGCAGATTTATAAAAACCCTCAACTGACACAAATCCTTCCTCTCAACGAGCTATCAACAAACTGAATTTGTTATGCTCCAATAAGCCCACAATACAGTAGCTCTAGGTGGAAGTTAAATTCACCAGCATTACATTTTCAAAGAAAGAAAACTGCCTTGGAGTTGTCACGGTCTCTTCAAGTAAAATCCTTGCTAAAGCAGAGCAGTAACAAAGCAGCAACCAGAACAAGATTATCCACAAGTGTTGGGATTCAAAACCCCTATGTTAATTGATCTGGAATGCCTGACTTCAGGTGAGGTGAATGATTTATCAAGTCCCTCAAGCTTGGAGATAATCTGTGGAATAGCAAAACAGCAGTAAAAAAAACACCTTGTAATGTGCACTAACACATAAGTGCTGGTATAGAAACTGTATTTCCTAACAAATTATTGTATCACACATTTTGCATGGAAACTGGAAGGACAGAAATTCTTACTGTTGAATAGAAGCATGTACACTACAGTACTAATACAGTCACTACAGTACTCATACAGTATTAGCTCAAATTGTCAAACTCAAACAGGAAGATAATAGTGATGCACTATGACTATGGCTGTGAGGATAAAAAACACAGTAAGAGGAAAATTAAACTTTTACACATTTATTGAGTAAATGTCAGACAGGACACAATCCCATGCCTGCATTTTAAAGTCTTAAAATTGCTTCTCAGAGCACACAGAGAATCCATTAAAAGCTAATGCAGTATCAAGAAAACTACAGAAATTCTGTAGTATGTTCTCCCTGGTCTTATACTTTTATATATTCCTCCTTAGAAATTTCCATACAAGACAGTGCATGTTGGTCTGATGCAATAAAGCTTCCATTACATAGACTGGATTCAGCAATTCAGGTGCAATTCTGAAGGACTGTTCAGGCTCCAGAGATAGCTCAGGTTTACTGATCTTAAGGAACTGGAAAACCTGAGAGCCACTACTCAGGAGAGCCAAATGGATTCCAACGAGGAGGTCACCACAGACACAGGAAGACTAGCACTACTACCATCACTTTTAAAGAACCTAATTCCAGAATTTCCAACCTCACTTTGAATTAATCCAAACACAAAAGAGAGCCAAAATTAAATTCAGCTTTGACTGTTAATACTGAACTCCTTACTAGCTAATTTTGTCTTTTTACAGTATCATATTTCATCTGCAAAGATGCATTTCAGCTACTGTATTCCAAACAACACTTCTTCGTATTGTTACAAGTATAATTTGCTCCTAGTATAGTTCATTTCCCTAGATTTCCAATGTTGGGAACTGGGGAAAATTACCCAGTAGTGGTTACACTACCACCTTTCAAGCTCATTAACGAAGTGTGTTCTTCAAGTTCACGTAACCAACTGGTCTGTATAGTCGTGTATTTTATACACTTTGATTAGAACTTAGAAATGAGTAGTTTTATGTAGAAGATGTTAAGAAACAAAGGATGAAAACTGAGTAATTACCAGGTTTTTCAGGAGTTCGCATCCTAATCCTCCTGCTCCAATAACAAGAACTTTACATGTGCTTAACAGAAATTCAAGCGCCTGTGGAAAACATGAAAAAAAAATTAATACACTAAATAGGAAATAGCAGGATTTGTCCTTTGTTTCATAAGCCTTATAACTGTGTTATCACAAGTTTCCAGTGCCTTCATATAAAACAACTCAGATCAATAAAACAGTTTGTGCGCACAGAAGTAATTACATATTGGACTTTAATCAGTTGTTGAGCTCATGTAATTCCTATATCCCGACTTACAGAAAAGCAAGACCTTTTCTGGTATCAGTATTCTCTTTGTATTAATTTGGCCATGAAAAAAGCAAAGTCCAGTTTTACTATCACTTTTACTTGTTTAAGGACAAGTTTCAGTTTAGTGTTTTTCCTCCAAGAAGCTTGCTTATATACAATACAAAAAATTACAAAATAAACAGATAGAAAATATTGCTGGCTAAAAATCAAAATTTTTAACTAGATGACTTCTTTCTGTGGACTATTCTACTAGACTCTAAACTTAAAGTAGCAGGTAATGGAACAGTACATTAGAAAGGTTACAGTAAAACACATCCAACTGTATTTTGTTTCAAAACTTATACCAAAAAAAGGAAAGCAGAACAAAATTAAAAAGCCCAAATTTTTCTTTTCCCTACCGAATACCTTTTCCAATTCTATAAGTACTCATATTAATTTATCCTTTAAGTACAAGAAATTCTTTACTGTATCCAATTACCTAAAAATCAAGAGATAAACACTGCTATTTTTCACGTGGAACTCCAAGACACAGCATAATTCTCATGTTGTACTGGAATATGTTTCTACATAGGACAACAAGCTTGTAGTTGACAGTGTACAACTTAGAAATGAAAGCTTATAAAAAGAATATAATACATTCTTCTAGAATCATAATGATAGATTCAAATGCATGGTCTTCATGCAGTTCCACTATTCATATACTCCTGATGGTCAGTTAATGAAATTGTTCACATTAGTTTCCAACACACACAATAGATTTTTTTGTTATTTAAAGGAAGTGTTTCTCACTTGAGTGCCTGGCTCGAAATCAGGATGTGTGAATGGTCCAGATCGCTCGAGGAACTTCTTTACATGGTTCCAGCGACCTTCCCAGTCTCCAGAGTCCCCACACCCACCATCAACAGCCATTCTGCACAGAACACAGTAAATTCAGCTGCAAAATCATAGAGAAAAAGCCACACCTCTAACACGTACTTTTTTTCTTTGTATAGGTTAAAGGTAAATTACTGACCATTCATGCAAATGTGTCCACATATTCACGTTCATCATATATGCATGTAGGTTATGTGCATGAACATTTGCATGAGTGGGTTTTAATGGTGGAACTAGAAAGCAATCATACAAATATGCAGAGGAAAAAACAGGCACTTCAATAAATCCCGCTGATTTTGCTGCTACTAGTAAAAGTTGACCTGAAGGGAAAAAAAGGGTTTATTCCTTTTGCTTTTCTTTTCCTCATAATTTAAGATGATATGAAAAAAGAGGTTGCCTTTTAGATTCTGAGGGTGCTGTTTTTCAAAGTCTTTAATTCTTTATTTTGCAGTCTTTTTAAGAAAGATCACAAAAAATATTTAGAATTACATGCGTGTAACTGCAATTGTGAGGCACTGAAAAAATAACAGTAACATGCCCCAACATCATCTCCTCTGAATCTCTATAGCAGTTTTATTTAAGTATCTGTTAAAAAGGATGACTCTTGAATGATCTTCACCCTCTGTTAGTACCACGGTATTTGTAACACCCTCATTTCCCAGCTGTCTCCTAAGCCTGTTAGTAGCAACAATCTGATTTGAAAAAATAAGTTTGCAGTTCTCTTCTTCTAAATTAGAGGCAGAATTTTACCTGAAGTACTCCACTACCCTTTTTCCCCTTTTG
The DNA here is from genome assembly GCA_013396635.1 of Penelope pileata. Lineage (NCBI taxonomy): Eukaryota > Metazoa > Chordata > Aves > Galliformes > Cracidae > Penelope > Penelope pileata. Next base: position 1,705,763 of record WBMW01004283.1, read on the forward strand.
CAGGTCACTTTTAATAGTACAAAGCTATAAAATTAAACTGTTAAGAGACTTACTGGAATAGTTCAAAATCAGCTCACCTAAGTAATTTTCTAATGCAAGATTCTTTACCAAGAACAAGCCTTGCCTTAACACAGCACACTTCCCTTTTTAAACAAGACCTCCACTCATCAAACATTCATGAACATGAATGATAATGCTCTATGTTAATATAAAACTAAGCTTGTAAAAGAGCTTCGAAAATCTCAGCTGCATCATCATCAATAAGCAGCGTTATTTGCTTCCTCCTATGAAGAAATACGAAGATGCTCGTATCTGTAACTGTTGAGGAATGTTTAGAATTTATTACTTCCTTGCATCACATCTAGGCAGTGAATCTCTTGATGCTCACAGAATTCAGGAGGTGGACAAAACAGTCTGTAGTGACTTTAACCTCTAGGTCATAATTTTGCAAAAAGTTTTCAGTAATAGGGGAAAAACTTCCATGAAATGCAAGAATAAGTGTATCAGAACCTGTCTGTATTTTGATTGCCGACTGACCTGGCTGGCTGCTGGCTTTAGGCAGGCTAACCAGCTGAATTAGCAGTTAAATAAATTCTTTAAAGAAAAAAAGTTCTTGTTATCTTGTTCTGGAAACAAGTGCATAAGCCATGCTTGGTGACATTATTAACAATTTTTTATCCTCCTATATAGGCCACATAAACAGACACTAGGCAGCTGGATTCCTGTTCAGATGTGCATTTTCCTTTTTAGTGCTAAGATGGTAAGATCTAGTTTCACTTTTGTGAATATAATGTTTTGTTTCTTCGAGTTGGACATTGTGGAGATCTGAAAAACGTCAGTAATTCAATGTGAGGTTTTATGTTTAATTTCAGAGACAGGTTGTTTTTTAAGCATTTATTTTTGTGTTGTTACAGCGTAACCAAGTATTTGCATTATCAGACTTTAACAAAACTCTCATGCATTTCATCAATTCAAAATTTTGTTCAAGACATCAGAGCACCACAGTCCTTATGCAGCTTTAGGCCCACACCTTTTCCTGCCACCTCCGCACACCCAAAGCTCCATGCTCTCCAGGGCCCTGGCATGCACCCCCATGGCCCCACATGCCTCGGGATTTCGGGGACCCTCACCCCATCGCCGGGGCAGGCGGTTCTGCTCTGGGAGCTTTGGGAAGAGGGCCGTGAGGAGACGGAGGGGAACGGTTACGGGATGGAAGCAGACAAGGGCAGAGATTTCTGCACGTTAGTTTACAAGGCTGCTAAGAACGGACACGTAGAATTTAGAGCTTTAATAAGCAGAAGCAACTGTTTCATAGCCTGGAATTTTAATTCTTAGCCAGAATGTAGGCACCTGCTTCTAGCCGAGCGGCCCCAGGCCCGGCCAGCAGCACCGCTCCCTGTCCCAAAGCCCCCAGCAGCCGCTCCCGCTCATGCCAAGCTTCGAGCCCGCAGCTCCCACCCCGCTGCGGGTGAGCCCTCGGTCCTCTCCCATGAGATTCCTCATCCCCAGTCCTTGCTGTTCAAGAGCCCTTTCGCCTTCCCCTCCTCTCGCCGCCCCCCCAGCTCCGGGGGGGGCCTCTCTGCTTCAGTGCCCTCCGCCCGGCCGAGCCCCCCGTGGCCCCAGGCTGGGCTGGGCCGCGCCTCTCCCGCGGGGCTGCGGCCCCTCAGCTGCCGGCCGCCCTCAGCGAGCTGCCTGCCCTGCCCTGCCCCGGCCCGCAGCCCCGCACTAACCCATCCGCCAGCAGCTCCTCTAGCCTCCTTCTTTTCTTCTCCCTAAAAGAGAGAGAATAAAAGAAGGGTCAGTATCGCGCTACAGAGACCGGGGAGGAGGGAGAGGGGACCCCAGGGCCCACCCGTCCCCGGGAAGCGGGGGAAGGGGCGGCCGAGCACGCACATACAGGGCACTTACGGTTCCTCACCATCCGCCATATTTCCCTCTGCTTCCCACAGTGCCCCGCGGGCTGCCGGGCTCTCGCCATGCGCGGCGCCTCCATGGGCGGTGCATTGCCGGAGCGGCGCGGCGGGGCGGACCATAGAGTCGGGGAGGGCGGGATAGAGCGGCCGCCTGGGGCGCTGATCTCCATGGCAACAGGGCCGGCGCTCGCCGGACCTCCGATCCGCAGCCATCGCCCGCAGTATCGCAGATACCGCAGAGCCAGGAGCGCAGATCTCTCTGTCTCAGCCGTGCTGTAGATGACAGCCAAGGACGGTGCAGGAGAAAACGCAGAGCACGTTTCTCCTGCAGGAGTGCCAGGGCCTACCTCAGGCCTACCAGATTGTCGGGGCCTACCGGAGTGTGGGGCCTGCTGGAGCCCTGGGGCCTGCTGGGTGCCCGGGCCTGCTGCTGGGCACCTCTGTCACCACTGCATTGTGGCCCTGGTCCCACAGCAGTGCCCGTGTCCCTCACACACCCATAACACACAGACAGGGCCCCCAAGGGCTCTCCCTGTGTACCCCCCAGGCCCAGAGGTGCTACATCCTAAGGGACTGCATGTGTGGTGGTTGTTGTGCTTTAAAACCTACACTGAAGACAAAATGTGGAGATGGAATTAGCCTCAGACACGGCTCTGCCAGGTGGTTCCATCATGGCAGAAATGCTTTCAAGCACTTTTCCTTGTCTCCCTCCCTGGTGCTGTGGGCAGGAGGCAGCCTGGCTGTGCCCACTGACTGCTCTGGGAGCGCACGTAACCAAACTTCGGTCATCGCTGAGCAGAGCCAGGGCACAGTGCTCGATGGGAAGCAGCCAAGTAGGGCTCATAATGACTGCAACTGCGGCCTCCGGCTCCTGAGTTCAGTCTGGGGAATCTAAATCCTTTGTTGAGGTGTGAGGAGCTGCCACAGACCTCAGTCATGATGGTGACACTGCGGGCCTCCATTGCCCAGTGCAGTGACGAGGCACATGCAGCATGCTGAGACACACCTGCACCCACACGTGTACTCACAACTCCCTCACACACCCATAACAAGGGAGCCCTTGGGGGACCTGTCAGGTAGAGCCACTACAGCTGCCAGCACCCCTGCGGGTGGCAGCTCCTGGTGGAGGGCACAGGGCACAGTCCCCCTCAGTGTGACCCCGGGGTGCCTCCTGCCTGCAGCAGCCCGCCAGGCTCTCAGCCAGTTCCCTTTTCAGAAGACGTGAGCTGGATTTGCGAGCTGGATTTACCATCTGCGTTCGCAACGCATTCAGTCCCGTGCAGAAGAAACAGACGAACGTGCAGCCACTAGTGACGAAAGCACTCCGGCAGCGCTACGCCTTTGCCGGCTGTCAAGAGCCGCGTTCCGGCGCCTCTCACCGCTCCTTTCGCATTTCCGAGCGGCCGGGGCCGGGCGCGCTGCCCCTCGGCCCGGAGCCGCCCCGGGGCGGTGCCGCTTTCCCCCGGGCCTGCGCGGCGCCGGGGCGGGGGTGGCGGCGGCAGCCATGGAGGTGCAGGTGGCTCCGCTGCGGGCTTGGGACGACTTCTTCCCCGGTTCGGATCGCTTCGCCCGACCCGATTTCAAGGACATCTCGAAATGGAACAACCGGGTGGTCAGCAACCTGCTCTACTACCAGACCAACTACCTGATGGTGGCCGCCGCCGTCGTCGCCATCGTGGGGTCAGTGCGCGGGCGGGGCTCGGCCGGCTGCGGGGCTCCGGGGGTGCTCCCCCCCCGGTTGGGCTCGTAGCGATGTTCCCAAACCTGGGTACTGCAGCCCCCCGGCATGCATTGAGTGGGGGGTGGCTTGCTTAAGAGCGTTGGATAGGTTTTACGATTGTTTTTTAAATCCCTCCTGTGGCTGCCTAGCAAATCTGGGAACTGCCTTTTGTTTTTCATCGGCTGCCCGAGCTCTTTCTGGGGTGCCTGGCAGAAAGTGGCAGTAGGGCTGCGTGCCGGATGTCACTGCGGTGCTCGGTGCTTCCTGGCTCAGTCTGCCCAATGGGGCTGTCAAGTGGAGATAAACTTCACTCTGAATTCCAAAAAAATCAGGAGATAAATTCTGCTCTCTGTTACGGTTTTAAGTTTATGTCGAGGGGACAGACCACGCCTTCCTTATATCTGACCTAGTGCATACTGAAAAGCCTTTAAATATTTAAATTTTTAATATAAAATAAGTAGGGTGCCCATCTATTTTGTTTTTAGCAAGACTGAGACCTTCCGGGCAGGACCATGTTTGTGTCAGCCCTCGCTTCCCTAAGGAGAATTGGGAAATAACGTCCTAATCATTTTTTGAATTAAAGCCTCTTCTTTAAGTATTGCTTTAAGATCAGAAAGCTCTTCATCAAGAGCTGCAGCAGTGGCTGTGATGATTAAGCTTTTAAAATGGAAACTGAAGTACATTTCCTATACTGCTCAACAAACAGCATGCTAATGCTTAAATTGGAGGATTGCCTGGCCACTAGGCCAAAGTGGTTTTGGCAGAAGTATATCTTATCTTATACGTTGCAGAGGCTTACATTTTCACCCAAATCCATTTTTTATTGAGCAATCTGTAACTTTTTTTGGCTTCTGATGCTGGTGACCAAGCATGTGAGTCAGTGAAGTCTCTGGGTTGCAGGGAGTTTTGGCCTGGGCTCTGGCTGAGAACCCTGCTTTTCCCTTCTTTTTGCTGCCTATCAGCCAAGGGTCTGGCATGATGGTGTAGGCTCTCTTCTTAATGTTGGTGGAGATGCGTAGATTGTAGTCAACTCGGCAGATCACGAGGACAGTAGAAGAGGCTTCCACACTCTTGCTCACTTTAGACTAAGCTTATCTATTTGTCTACGTTTGTTTAGCAGCACAGTACTGTAGCCAGTTCTAAATTAGTAGGTAAATTAAACAGCCCTGGAAGGCAGGGGCACTAACTACTCTGCTCCCCGAGGAGCTGAAGAAAATGACAGAGAACAGTTTTGTTATCCTCAGCTGGAAAACCGGATCAGCAACAGCTTTTGCTCAGTGTCCTAAATTCCTTCCCCATTTTACTCTCTGATCTCATCAGATTAAGGATGATGATATATCTCCACTTCTTTCCCACCGTTTTGCTGGGGTGGTGGTGGGGAACAGAGCCACAGAAGGTAGAGATTAATGCGAGAATTATAATTGCAATGTCGTATTAAACAGCAACCTGCTGGATTGAAAATTCGTGGACGAGGAAAACTTGGAGTGAATTTTCTTTTTATTGCACATCTTAGAGCCTTTAGTATGTCTATATCTTCTAACACTGAAGTAGAAGGATGGGAAAAGAACTCCAAAGGGAACAGGATGGCACTTCAATAAAGAAAAGCTACCAATTTCTTTTTAATAAAAGATTTCTCACTTGGCCAAACTGTAGCTTTGGGAAAAAGGGCCAAGAAAGGTCTCCCAATTAAATTTACATTGATGACTAGGTCGTGATCTTGCACTTCATGCTGTAGTGGGCAGGAATCCCTGCGTGGTAAGTGATGAATCATGGCTTTTCAGGAACTCCAGCACTGTATATAGGCCTATGGGCAGGATTATTGAATCTAATGCAGTGATCTCTGCGATCAAAACTAAACTTAGCCCATGACCAACTCTACCTGTTCTTAAACCATCTGATTAAATAGACAGGCATATAATACAGAGATAGTATTTTGGCTACTGTAATAGCTTGGTAGCTGTGGTAATGCTGGGGTGAGATGGAAATTGTACTTGCAGTAGCAAGAAATCTCTGGGCCACAGTGCTTATTGCCAGGCCTTAATTTGCTGCCTCTTGTACAAGAAAGTTGACCTCTTCAGCCTTTCACCATCTCCATCTCTCAGTAAGGTATGGAATAACTTACTGTGAGTGCAGTATTCTTACTTTGTGCTAGGGCCTTGTTATTGTGGGAGGCACTAAGCTTAAGAAATGTCTGTACAGCACTCACAACAGCCTGCAACTCTCCCCAAACAGCCAGTCTGCCTAGTAAGCGACACTTGTCTGTGCTTTCTCCTAGTCTGATAAGGCTTCTCTGCCTTGCAGTTCAAACTAACTACTTAAACTGATGTTGGTCCTTTTAGGCTTTTCTTGCCTTATACTTGCTAAAAGTAGTCTGTGTAGAAGTGTCAGCATTAAAAAGTGTAATGGGTTTCAGAGTGCTGCATCCTTTGACATAATGTCTTCCCCACAGCCTGAAGTTCAATGTTACTTTCCTTTGCCCTTTTCTCTCTAAAACATCTACTGGCCATCTGCACAGCCCCTAGCAATGAGAAGTCTTTTTATTTTTTTTTTCTTTCCTTCCCAGACCCTTCTTTTAGCTGACTTGCTTGCAGTTCGTTTCCTTACTGGAACAAAGACTCCAGAGCAGCAAAATGCTTTGTTTCTATAATGCCTAATGAAAGATTAACAAGTAAGCAACACACTGCTCTCAAATGTAATGATAATGATGATTGCATAACGATGCTACATCACTTCATAAAGTGGATAAAAACTTCATTTTAAAAACAAACAAACAAACAGCTTTGTAAAGGTCCAACAATTCTGCAGGAAGAGCTCCAACTCCTGTTCCGAATGCAGCCTAAGTGAGAAACAGCACATAAAGAAGCCTTGCCAAATCTGTGGCTGCTGTGGTCTCTTGCCTGGCTGTGTCCAGATTGGTTAGTGACAAGTCAGAGGACACCATGCCCTCCATAGCTTTATGTGCTACCTTTAGTTACAGCTGTATGACCTCACTGAAACCAGAAGCATGGGGAGTGGAGAAGCAGAACTTGGTCTCTGCTGTAATGTTGTTTGAATCAATACAAATGAGGAAGGAAGCAGGCAACTGCTCTCGCCTGCCCACCACGTGGGATGCGGTGAAGCACAAGCTCTCCTAAAAGGGAGTTTTCACACACAGGTGCTGTAATGACCTAACTGCTGCTCTAAGTAAAAAGGCATTCTCAGAAATTGGCAGTCTCCTACTCATTGTCTTCACACAAACATGCCTGCTCACGTGTAGAAGAAACAGATGTGACAGCAACTGCTGAATAATCACCCAGAAATGTCTAAAAGGGAGATGACCTGAGGAAGAAGCTTGCTTGTGTTCTCTTTTTACGTGGACTTCTGGGCCCATGCTGCTGGAGCCTTCCTGCCTTGCACAAAAGATGAGCCTTGCTTAGCTCTTCTTCCGTGCACTGTAGCTGTAAATTCTCCAAGTGAATGGTTACTGCTCCTGCTGTTAGGCTGTGTACAAGCACACAGTTGTGAAACAACCTATCAAAGCCAGTTAACATCTCAGTCACTGAAAGCAGAGCTCTTTGGACTCTATTACACCTATGTGGGGAATCTAACCAGTTTTGTGACAGATGTAGCACAGAGTCTAGAAGTATGAGTCCAAAAAAAAAAAAAAAAGAGTCTCAATCTAATTTTGCTGTCAGAGGTAGCTATGGAGTTACCAGTACTCCTTCCTACACCATTGCAGCCTGGCTGGCCATGCCCCTGCTCTCTTCTGGTACCACTTCCAACAAATACAAAGTATCCCAAGGCCATGCTTGGCAGGGGTCAATGTTTGTGTCCTTGCAGCCTGCAGGCAGAGGGTGTTTCTTTTATTTATTCTTCTTTCCCTTCTTCTTTTTACTTTGTATCAAAGCAGATACTGTAGCCTACCTGGTCTTGAAAACCGACAGGAACCTGCCTGCAAGTACTTGATGTTGCCCTGAGACGGTACTGGTGCTAAATCTGGATGACAGCTGTTCCTTGCCAGTTTGTCCCAGCTGTGTTGGAGGCTGCAGCATCCTACCAGGGTTGTATCCTCTCTGCCAGAGAGAGCAACGAAGTTAGCATCCTGTTAGGGTGCTCTGAGCTCCGGGCTGTTCGCGCCTCCAAATGCTGCTCTCTCAGTCCTGCCATACTGACTCCTTCCAACCTAGTGAGAATTAGCAGTTTTCTTCCTCAGTCTCAAAAAAGTTTGTTCTCCCTTAAGTCATCTGAGCAGCCCAAAATCAAGTTACCACAACACTGCCATGCTAACAGTTCCGTGCATTACACGCAGAAGTATTTGGGAGGCCTTACAAATCCCTCCTGAAGGGAACTATATTTAGAAAGTATCTTGTAACATGCTTAATGGCTGGCCACTTACCTTTGAAAGATTTCCAGCCTATTTGCCCAACCACAAATTTGGTATATTGTGTTCTGACCTGTATATAAATAAGGCCAATATCAATGCTGATGGTTCAACTACGAGATGACTTCTACAGCCATATAGCTCTTTTTTCTCCCAGATATGTGTTCTAAAATAATGTGCCTGTGTTTTTTCCATTTTAGTCTTTAGGCACTGTGCTAGTGAGAGAAGCATGCCAGCAGGCTTGAATGAAACTGGAAAATGGAGGTCTGCCCTCTTGAAAAAATGCCATTACTGGGAAAGATGTATCTGTACATTAATTTCTATAAGATTTTAAGTAGCACTGTGAATTTTGGTGGTTGAAGCAGTAGAGGGGAGCTTGGCATGTGACACCCTATCCAGTACTGTAATCAACAATATTGAAGCCTGTGGACACATGGCTGATAATTTGAATACCAGTTTTTAGTGGCAACTGCTATCCCCATCTGTTTTCATGTGGCTCTGAATGACTTCATTTGATACTTATGTTCACTGTTTCCTTGTAAGCATTGGAATGCAGCCCACTTGAGAAAACATGTAATTCAATTAACTTTCACAGGAAAAAGGGATCTTTTGAATGCATTCTTTTCTTCTTCTACAGAACCTGCGTAATACCAGAAAGAAACAGAGCAGAGGAGTCTTTGGTCTTTTCCTTACAAATACGGAGGGATTGCTTTGCACCAGCAGTTTCTGAAGTTATAATGAGAGTGAAGGGAAGGGTAGGGAAGATCAACTTCGAGAGTATTTACCGGACACCTGGAAAATATAGCATGGAACTCTGCCTTGCCCTTTGTTCCTTCCAGGATTATTTTGTCAGTGGAGTTTTGGGCACAAAGCTAATGATTGCTATGAGCCATCCAAGTAAGTTTGGCCACTTCTACTCCAAGCTAGCTATGATGCAGAAATGATTTCTGCTTTAAGAATCTCCTATGTCCAGTAGTATGTATATAAACAGGACACCAGTGTGGTCCAGTCATGAGTCACACTTCTGCTACAATGGAACACAGATGAAGCTAATTTATTTCCAGAGCAGCACTGTTCACTTTTTCCAGCCTGGAAACTTAGGATTGGCAATTCAGAGCTAAATATAATCTGGCTGGCTGCAGGGAGTGACTCAGATGCAACAAGCAGATCTGCCCTATCACCATTTCCGAAAAGCCATGCTGGCTCTTCAGCATGAGTAGCAGAAGCAGGTGGGGAACTAGTCTGAATTTTAATCTCTTTCCATCCAGTTGTCCTGTCTCCTATTGGCACAATTGACTTACAAAGTCTAGAGCCAGGCTATGCTCTGCAATAATTCTCAGGGGTTCTTCCTTCTCTAGGGAAATGCTCTCTGGCATTGCAGGTACAGTGTGGGCATGCCAGTCCAGCAAGAGATTTCTTCAGCTTGTGCCGGATACGAAGCACAGACCGCAAACCATAGCATCCTCCTCGGCGCTGGGGTGGAGTGGTGAGTCATTGTGCCCATGACTTTAGAGTAGTAAGGCTGCAGGAGAAAATCTTTGCTGCATCTAGCTTTATAGGGACAGTGTTATGCTGCTGTCATAGTTGTAGCAGCTCAGAGCGCTCAGCTGCAGTGTAGTTAAGTTTGGGCACATACAAGCGAGTAAATCAGAATGCATATGGAAACACACAGCTTACTGCTGTAGAAGTGAAACACAGTAGAGCCTGGCTTTTGTGCAAGTACAGACACAGGCTAAGCAAAGTCATCAGTGAAAACTGAGGACAAAGCAACCTCCAAGTACTTGAGAGCAGGTGATGCTCTCACCCTGGTCCAAAAAAGGGACTTGCTGTTTATAGTCTAAAGCTGATCCACTCGGTGGCTTGGTTTGCTTGGTAACTCCAAAAACAATAATAGAACACAAACCTCAGCAGTGGCTCCTTTGCCAGGCCTGGCTCTTCTTCCTGCAAGACCTTTATCCCATGCTCCAGTTCCTTCTGACTCTCAGGCATGTTTGCTTGGGACTGGGCGTCCATCTGTCATGCTGACAGGGGTAAGCTCCTTCTGCAGGTTCATAAAATTATCTTAGGTATAAACTGTTAAGGGGATTAATTTGGAGATAAAGGACTGTGCAGAATAATGAAGTATACATTAAAAAAAAAATAAGTTGAACATCTAGGCTCTAACACTTGTTTTGATTCTGTATTCTCAGGAGCAATACCCATTGGGGAAATCTTTCCTTTTCTGCCACCCACCCACCCAACCCATCTTCAAATCAATATAAACTTACCTCAGAATCTAACATTTGCTTGGCAAGGGAATTAGTATAACTGTTTGTATCAGTATCATGGTATTTTCAAAGATCTGATTTAGTTTTGCTTTGTCTTGAGAAGACAGGCAATCCAGGTAGCTGGGCAGAAAATGATGTTCATTCCCCTCTTGTCATGATGAATTTTCAGTAAGTCACTTCAAGGTGCCTGTTTTGACATGAACACCATATGCCAAATTTGGTGTAAGTATTCAAGACAGAAACAACAATAAAAGTAAAGTAATTTTCTATACTCAACGCTTCCTGTACATTTTGTAAATCTAGACAAGATGATAAAAGCTAGTTGACCTGAACATCTAGGCTGAGCCTGGTTTTGGTAACGTGTAGCGGAAGGATTAGCCCCTTGGGCAACTGATGGTTGTCTCTTTCAGTTGTTGGGAATTGCTAACCCTGACTGTGATATCAAGCAAATGTATCAATGGCTTTGGTGGGAGGCAGGCTGGTGGTGACTGTTAACAAGATGCTGCAGAAATGTTCAGGAAGGGAACATAAAGACGATTACCTAAATATGCTAACTCATGGCTAAGAGTTACTTGTTCAGTTACACTTACTATTTTATTATCTTCAGGGTAAAAATCAAAGGTTGATAAAGGCTTTTACAACAGCAAATGACTTCTTAATGCCTTACCTACGTCACAATACAGTGAACTGGATGTTTGCTGTATGGACACAATTCACGAAGGCTCTGAAACTAGACACTTTCTTCTCATTTTTTTTTGTTTTTCTCTCTCACCTGTTTTCTCCAGATTCCTGAGTCCCCTGAATATGCTCATTGGTGGTACCGTGGTGGTCCTGGTGTTCCTGGGGTTTGTATGGGTGTCACACAACAAGGATATACTGCGCAGGATGAAGAAGCAGTACCCAACCACGTTTGTAATAGTCATCATGCTGTCTAGCTACTTCTTGATCTCCTATCTGGGAGATGTCATGGTGTTCATGTTCGGGATCACTCTTCCTCTCCTCTGTAAGTACTTCTGCTATTCTCTGAGGGCTGAACTGAGGTTTCTCAAATAAGTCTGTAGAATCTAAATTGGCTAATGGCTTTACTCTCTCTTTTTTAAAATTCTGCCAAAGCAAAATCAAGACTGGGAGAAGGGGGCACATAAAACAGCACAAGCTCTCTTGTGTGTTGTTGTTATTAGATGGATACTTGCAGTTCCTGAAGCAGTCATTCAGACATTTCTTCCAGTGATGTCATGGCTTTAAGATGGATGCTGCAAGAACTATGCATTCATTGACTATTACTAATTACTAAATGTGTTTCTGTTATGCAGTGATGTTTGTCCACGCTTCTCTGAGGCTCCGGAATATAAAGAACAAGCTGGAGAACAAAATGGAAGGAATAGGTTTGAAGAAGACCCCGATGGGCATCATACTGGATGCTCTAGAACAGCAGGAGGATAGTATCAACAAACTGGCTGACTACATATCTAAAGCAAAGGAGTAAGCACCTGCAGTGTGGTGTTTTTACCTGTTGCAAGAGTGTAATTGCTATTTACTATTGTTCAAGCTTGCTTTCAGTTTGTGTACAAAACAAGAAATGCACATGTGGTACAGATTAATTAATGCAGGATACAGGTATTCCAAGGTATTCAGGGCTCCTCTAAGAATATAAGAAGAGTAACTTTTTTCTATTGCATAGCAAAATGTTCTGGTGTTTACACAAATACATACCAACTTAAATGTGTTTGCTTGTCTCTTCTTCTGGGGAATAGAGGGGAAAGAGATGGAAACCTACGGAACGGGGTCTCAATGTCTTGTAGCAAATTTGTCTGTTGATAAGAGTAACACCCCTTTCATCTCAGTTCTGCAAGATGGCAGTTTAGCCAGTTTCTTACGCTGCGTAGCACCTTCATGCTGGCAGTGTTCAGGTGAGCTGGAATCTATCAGAAGTATGCATCTCTTGCATCCTCTAAACCCCTAGCTCGAGTGGTCTGTATTGAGACCAGGTTGCTAGCTTAACTGGCAAGTGGCAAAACTGTGCAATACTTGTAATGAATATGGGTTCTTGTCCTCACCTCACATTCCTCCTTTGGTAGCTGGGAAACAGTCAATAGATCTAAGCATGTAGAATATATATGGCACCGTGCCTCGCAGTTCCAGTAAAACCTACCTTTTGTTTTCCCTGAAATCTTGATTCTGCTGATTGCTAGAAGCTGCTCTTCCCTGCAAGAGAGCCAGAACTTCCTCATGTAACTAAACCCAAGCATGAGAGGAAAAAAATGTTTCTGGATAAGCTAGATAAGTTAGGTTTCTACCCTATTGATGTTTTTAAACACTCCTACTTTAGGACTTACCTTGTTCTGCTTTATTCTGTATAGGCTGTTTTGTACATGGAGGTGTATGTGTGTTTTTGTGTGTGGTTCTGTTTTTTTTTTCTTAACCAGAATACAAGATACAAGTAAAACATGCATTTCACTGACTCTAGTTCTGACACTCTTCAAAGGAATAAACGGGAATTCAGGTTTACAAGTAAAAGCAATAAATGTCAAGACAATTATTGAATACCCATTCCAAATTCATAAAGATACTTGCCTGTAACAACTCCTGAAAGTGGTGTGTGGGATGCTTTTATATATATTTTAACTTAATTGCCAGCTCTGATGGAATTGTCTTGCTAATAGGAGCTTACAAAATACAATGGGAAAAAGCGTTGTCCAGGTGACACCCCATTTCAAGTATTCTTGCACTTCTCTTTTTCTAACGAAGTAATTAATATAACAATAAAGCAAACATCCTTACAGTTGAAGCTTTTATGTAACTTACCATGCTGTTCTCATAGTGAGCCGTGTAGAAATCTGAACATGTCATTCCATTTACGTGTTAAAGTGATCAGTATTTATTGAAAATAATTCCAGCTGAAGAGTCAATGGCCTGTTCCTCACTTGTAGCGCATGGTCTTTGTTTTTGAAAACTGTTTCCACACTTAAAGGTAGTAGCCTATGACTTCATCATTACTGTAGAATTTTAAAAACTACACAGTTATGAAGGAAAAATAAACTCTAATGGTGACTACTGAGTGTATTTATTTCAGGTTGGGAAACATGACCCTAAACTTAGCTTGTGGCTGTTTTCAGTCAGTGACCTGCCCAGGGTGGTGGGGGGAGACCTGTTGTCATCCTACAGCTCAAGTCATGAGACTGTGCTTGTGCTGAACTGCTGGGTTTGATTGCTCCATCTCTGTTAATCTGCTGAGGAATGAGAGAGCTGCAGGTGAGCTGTAGGAATGGTACAGCCTTGTTCTTGCATCCTTGCGCGTGCCTGTCTGCAGGAGTGCAATATAGAAGTATTTGTTCACGGGGCTTCAGTCTCTTATATAACTCTGCTTAACTGTGATTTTACATTTCTTCTAATTACCTGGGAGGGATTTCTGCCTGCTTCTAAGATTACTGGGAGCCGTGCCCTGAGCAGCACTGGGATTTAGCTGCCTGAGAACCATTGCAAAGAGTTGTAGGCAGCCAGGAGAGACTGACCTGCAGGCAGTCCTGCCATGAGCTGCAGAGTGGGCGTTCTGAGTGCGGGGATCAGCCACAGGAAGGCAGAGGGGATGAACATTAGCAAAGGGGAAGGCTTGGCTGGGAGGAGGGAGTGGATAGAAGATGATTTTACAGGAATAAGCCTTGTAGCTTTCAGTGACTTTTAAAGAAAAAAAAAAATCCGATCTCTCATGGCTGCATTCACAGGAGAGTGACTTTTAGCTGCTGTGGAAAAGTCTTGTAGCAAAAAAAAATCTAATGCAATTAAAAAAGGGGAGGAGAAAAAAAATCACAGTAATATTAAGGTAAAAATAAGCTGTGCGTACGCAGGCTTAACCCCATAATTTGCAGCACTGCTAGAGGCAAGCTGTGCTGGTCACAGCCTGTTTGAGGAGGAATGGTGAGTTTATTGCATCTCTTACAGAGAGGGGTAGGGCTCATCCTCCAGATGCACAAGAGCAGCATGGGGAGAGATCGGCAGGGGCATTTTGGCACATCCCAAGGTGGCTGTGGCGTGGAGCCTGGTGAAGGGTTACATCAAGGACGGGTGAACTATGGAGAATGAAGATTACAGCTCAGAACAGCATGGCATTGTCTTTTATGTGCTGATCAGGTACAAGACCAACTAGTTTGTTAGGAAATACACCGGCTTGAAATCTGGATGCACCAGAGGGCATTCAGTTCTGCAAGCTTCTTACAGGCCATGGAAGTGCTGTACACCTCTTAAGGAGAGAGCTTTTATTTCATTCCTGTTTCCTTAGCCTAAAAAATGAAGCTGTTTACATAGAAACCAAATGCTTTTCTCATGGACAAGAGAAGAATCGAGGAGCATGTGTGTGAAAAGAAAGATAAGCTAAAGCACGGCGTGTTCCTGCAGAATTGGACAGCAGAAGGACAACATGGAAGCAAAACAGTTTACTGACAAACTAGAAAGACTTAAGGTTATTGATGTCTCTGAGAAAATCCTCCCACAACAAACTGGAGCCTTGAATCCATTTGGCAGACAGATGGCACCGGGATTTTGATACCTGATGGAAACTCTTAGCACTGATTTTTCCCATGCCAGCCTGTTTCATCGCACTTAGAGAAGTGCTTATCGCAAGCTTTGTTCCCAAAGAGTCACATACACCACCTGGGTTCTGCAGAAAACTTCTGCTGAAACAACTGTAAGCAAAACTTGAGCAGTCTTTATCCCAAGTTGTTTTCTTTGGGTCTCTCACTCCAGCTGCTTCGGTAACGGCACCTGGACAAGGACAGAGAAATATTGTAAGGAAATTTCTCGGTCTTATTTCTCAAAGCAGTTTAGTTTAACACAAACCTACAAATCTTCAGAAACTGTTAAAGGATCTAAAATGCAACAGCAAGGAGCACTGGGGGCTCTGGCCAGGAATGTGGTTCAGTCCGTAGTTCCCCCTCTTGCTGTCTGCAATGCTTAATGGCAGCAGATCACTTTGCAAGCAATGAGCATCCCCCAGGGAGGGAGGAAGAGCACCCAGATGGGCTCAGGCAGTAAAACCCCACTGTGGACATGAAGCTGAGGATATCAAGGCAGAAAAGCAGTTACCAAAATCACATGAGCAGATGAGAATAAAACCCTAATGCCCCAAATCCAAACCATCTGGCCTGATGCCAGGTGGATCAACAAAAAATCAGCACAAATGTCCTTTGTTTCATCTTCCCGGGTCACCTGAGCACCCGGACACAGCTCCCTGCTCAGCAAACCAGCAGCCCTGGGAGAGCAAACAGCAACAAACCCCACAGCCCTCGGCCATGAGGGTGTGCCTGGGACCTGGGGGTATGGCTGGGGTTAGGGCTGTGCCTCAGCCTTCCCTCTTTGAGGGAAGAGTTACTTCTGTGTAGACATAGATGAAAGTAATACGTCCTTCGCTGTATAAAAACGTCAATATTAAGCACAGTATTAATTACAAAATACTACCTGACCATTTTTATTTGCAAAGGATTTTCTGTCCTCTGCCTCTAGCCTTAGCAACACAAACAGAGGCAGCAACACCACCAGCTACACACAGCTCGGTCAGCTTTCAGTTTTCCTTGAATAAGGGCACAATGAAAAGAAACATTTCAGGGAAGCAAAAGCATGAATCTGACAGCCGACATTTTGCAAAACAGCCCATGAGTGTGGCACCCAGGTAAGAGCATCACCAGGAGGCCATACCCTGCGATACCACACCTTTCTTCCTGTTATCTTCCTCCATCTTTGCTGCTAACAGATCTAATTCCTTTTCTCCTGTTAGCACTGCAGTTGTGCAACTGAGTGGAACAGGGACAGGGCCAAGTCCAAACACGAGGACCAGAGGGTTCCTGGAGCAGCAGCTGCCAGCATCATGCCACCAGGCTCGGTGTGCACAGACACCTCTGGGTGCCTCAGCTGAATTTGGCCCTGGACCCTCTGCCTTTCAGCAGCTTCATAACTTCTTAGAGCTGAGGGTGAGAACAAGCAACAAAACCAAAAGCTGTAACTTGCACCTATTGCAAATAATTGATATAGCACAGGACCAATTATTTTATCTGAAATGCTTTTATGCAACTCTAGAAATGTACTTGGGCAACCAAGGAAAAGCATCTTTTATCCATCCTGCCATGTAATTGAAAACACGAGGCGCAGGCTCAGACACACAGAAAATATACTGCAGAAGGGGCTTTGCAGCATCACTGCTGTAGAAAGTAAAAAACAAAAAATAGGGCTGTGGGAAAGAGCAGCACAAATTTATGGGGGCCTGAGGACAGAGGAAATGAATCTTGTGAAAAATAACTCCCGTGTCCCTGAGCTTAAGAGAATTTGCATGTTATAATAACGAATATATTAGTATCAGCACATTAGTATTCAGTTTCTCTGGGTTTGTTTACCCTTGATTGAATTTACTCTCTTTTGCCTTTACAGTTGTGGAATAAGAGATTAAAATCTCATGTCTATCACTGGGATTTCACTGATTTCTTTCAGCGTTTGCTGCCATTTTCCCTATGATGGGACAAACAAAATGGGTACAGCAGCAGCACCATCCCCTCCATCGCTGAGCACTCACCGGCTTCAGGTAAGCGACGTTGCTCTGACGGATGTCGTTCAGCAGCTGATCTCTCGGCGTTATCTCCACGAGGGGAGGGGGCCTTCTCCTGGGGATCGGCTTCAGCGTTTTGATCACGTCCTTCAGGTTGGTTTTCTCAGCGGGCTCCACATACTTGGGCACGGCAGGTTTGCGCTGGAGCTTCTTCAGCTTGATCACCCTGAAGCTGGGCTCAGCTCTGTGCGGCTGCTCGGGGGCCGCAGGCCGCGCGCTCTCCTTCCCCCGCTCCCGAGGCACTGAGGTGGGGACGGGCGGCTTGGGTGCCTGGGGGGCTTCCTGCGGCCTGGCCTGGGGCAGCGGCCCCCCCAGCATCTCCCACATCCCGGGTGGCAAGCCCAGTCCGTTCTCCAGCATGGTGATCAGCTCTCTCTGCTCTTTCATCTGCTGCTGCCGTTGCCCCTCCTGCCTCTTCTGCCTCTGCTTGTCCAGGTTCCTGCTCAGCAGGTTGGTCACCACCATCCTGGGCCCCGGCAGCTCGAAGTGATATCCCATTTTCAGCAGCGTGGCGTTGGCCTTCAGCAGCTTGGCGATCTCCATCTCGGCCTGGTGGCCCAGCATGCTGCGCTGGTTGTGGAAGCGGAGCTCCGTCAGCGTCTCGTTGTACTGCAGGCACCTCATGATGGCGACGACGCCTTTACCAGAGATGAAGTTGGAGTCGATGTTGAGCGTGGTGATGCTCCTGTTCTCACGCAGCATGTTGGCCAGCGCGAACGCGACGCTGTCGTCCGCTCCCACGTTGGCCAAGCTGAACGTTTTCACGTTCTTATTCTTTTTCATCGCGTTGACGAAGTCTATCAGCATTTCCTTGGGGATGTTTTCTATGTTGTTCAGGTTGAGCTCCTTCATGTCTGGGTTGTTTTTTCGGACTTTCTCCAAGCTCTCTTCTAAGTTGGTTTGATTTCCTGAAGGCCTGGCGCTGAGCTTCATGAAGCTGGTATCCAGCGCTAACTTTTTGGGGATGTTTAATTTTGAGATTTTCTTTTCATTTTCATCTGGCTTTTCTGTGTTTTCCCTTGATTCTGTACCTGGCTGCTTGCTTGTTTGATCACCATGATGGTTTTCATTAACGCAAGTTTCCTTTGCTTCTGACTCACTCTCATCATCCTCATCTTCCTCTTCTTCACCATCCTCCTCCTCCTCCTCCTCCTTCTCGTTGCTTCCACCTCTGTTCGTCTCCCCAGGCTGTGTTACTGCATGTGACACGCTCTCATTTTCATAATGCCGTTCCTTGCCACCAGCATCTGGCCCCCTCCTACCACCACCGCTGCCTCCCATCTCCTCTGCAGCCATTCTCTGCAGGAGACAGAAACAAAATAACATGAACCTTGTGCTAAATCAACAATGGAAAGGCTGCATTCAATACCTCTGTGCCTACGGTAGAATAACACTTCAATGTGCCATTGCCTGTAAGTCACGGAGTGCTCGTTTGCTTGGGAATGAAGGAACAACTGCTCCAAAAGTGGCTGTAGACAAATTTCTCATCTTTGCCCTTTAAGAACACTGACCACTAAGTCCTGGACGGATTAAATGCTATGTTGTGGTCGTCCTGTAACCCTTCTGGGGATTAAGGAACTCTGGTCCTAATTTAGTTCTGGATTTTGTGTGACTTTTGTCATTTCCTTTGCAGGAGAGAAAGTTTGTTTCACAAGCCCCCGAACACCGTGAGCCCACGTGCAGTGCTGACCGTGTGCATGGCATAAGGAGGGGGGAAAGGGCACATGGTGGTGGCAATGGGGTCAGCCAGCACACAGGACAATGAAGCCACGTGCTCTGGTACCTGTGTTATGGAAGCACTCATGGATAAAGCAAAATATTAACTCCGTTTTACTCTGAGTCCAGAGAATAGGACACTGGCTCTGCACACAGCTGTTGAGAGGCAGCGGTGCTTTCAGCATCAAAATAAAACCAGCTGCAAGCCCCCCCCTCCAGACACCCTCCTGGATGAGAGTTTTAAGCATTTCCCCTCTTTCTGAGGACGGTCCCAGCTCCGTGAAGGCAGCGGGCGAGGAGCCTGCAGCAGGGCCAGGTCTGCATTGCACCAGAGCAGAGGGGCTGCTCTGTGCCAGAAGTGCCACAGCCGCCAGGCAGCCCCTAAAACCCAAGGATAGCAACCCACAGGTTGTGTTAGCCTAATCCTGAAACATATTTGTGTGACCTTAACCTCTATTCAGCTATATGGATAGCACAATAAATTTAAGGACTGTATTGAAAAAGGTGGGACCAGCTCATGGAGTTTGCATATTTGACCATTAATGAATGCTTCACATTCTAAAAATAGAGTATGGGATTTTTTTCCCCCCAATTTGACCTTAAATTCTGCCAATTATTATATTAAACATTAATTAAACTAAGTGTTCCGTGGAAAAGCAATATAGCGCCAATGAACATGCAAAGCCAACCAAATTTCTTATATCTTCCAGACTGGCTCTCTGAGAGCTTCTCAGTGGTTTGCCTTATTGAAACAGTGTTAGGATTTTCTTGCATTAAAAGCATAAGGTTCAGGAAAAACATTAAATATATATATATATATATATATAAACCTTTACAGCAGTCCAAGCTGCTGGATCCTGACATTGCTGAGGCTTTTAGGAGCGTTGACATTCATAGTTTGTACCGTACCTAACATGGAATGGAGCAGGGGCGTATTGAGGTATTAAAACCACAAAACAGATCCCCTAGCAGACACACAATGGATATTTGCAATTTTTTGCTGGTTACCTCAGAGGGCAGGAGGGTGACGGGAACTCGCTCGTCCTCGAGCATGCGCCTGGACGCCTTCTGCCAGTACAGGTAGTCCACCAGGGACCGGTGGTCGAAGCTGCCCGTCGGGGGCTTCTCCGTCTGATCCCTCTGTATCATCCCCGTCGGGACCTCGGGGTCCGGGGCCATCACCTCCATCTCGCTCTGCAGCTCCTTCAGCTCCTCGGGGGACAGGTTCGCCAGGATTTCGTCCTCATTGATGTCCTCAGGGGACACATCTTCGTCAGACGTTTGGCTGACTTCGGACATGCTTGCTTGCTCTCCCCTTCCCCTGTTACTTTTTAAAACTAAAGAGAAAGATAAATTTTAATTTTTTTTTTTCCTATCAGTAGCTCGTTTGGCTAAACCAACAACCTCGTGTTTTGGTCATGAGCAGCGGCGGCTCTCAATCGCAGTGCACAGACGGGCAGCGTGGCTACATCTATATTAAGCTGCACTTGGCTGGATAAAGAGAATTTATGGAGATGCTGCCATGCTCCATTTTCAGCAACGTGTCAGCTGTGCAAACCCTTCTGACATTTCAGTGCAGCTGGTGTGTCCCCCATTGAGAGCCAGGGGAGATGGACGTTTTCTAGGGGAATTTTGTGCAACTTTCGAAGCATTGCTGTGTGTGTGAATTGCCCCCGGCCCACGGATGGAGCAAATGCTGCCTGTGAGGTGCTTGGGGGAGTTGGGTATTGAAATTGTTTCTCTATGTGATTTCGTGAGGTCTCTGCATCCATCACATCTCAGATGTCTCAGAACAGCCAGGACTGCAGGCAGCCGGCGATCTCACTGCCCTTAGTGAGGTCCTAAAACACAATATTGCAGGGGCTTCAGTGCGAGTTCACCTGCTGCACGGCTTATGGGCTCTCCCAAATGCCAGATCCCCGAGGAGGCCCCCGAGGAGGGAAGAAGAGACAACGAGTGGTCTGCAGAAAGCAAACCGTGTCCATCTGGGGACAGGTCCACCCCCTCTCCCTGTAGCAGCTTCCAGGCTGCCCAGGAGCGACACAAAGCCCTGCTCTAAACATCCCCACCGGCCTCTGCCACGGATGGTATTTGCACTGTCACCAGATACCGGCTGAAAATGCATCTCAGTTCCATCCTTTTCCTACTCCGAACTATCTTTTAGTTTTTATTACAGAATCAGTAAGCAAAGGTGCACTTTGCTTATATCCAGTTGATGCAACTGTACACGATTATTCAACATCCTTAGTTTCATTAAGTGTCTGCTCCAGCTAAAAAGTACCTCCTCCTTTCTTTAGAGGATTTTATAGGCTTCTGCATTTATTTGGTAAGCCAGAAAGTCCCATCTCTGACACCACTACGCTCAGGGTTGCTTTGTAAAAGCAGAGTAGCACAGGTGGGCGATTTTTCTACCATAAGATAATGTTGGTACACCGCAGCTCAGATTGTTCCCTTGATCAGACAATTTCCTTTCATAATTTCAGACTATCTTTGCAGGGTCCATCAGATCAAATCCTCACCTTACGCCTTTGAATGCATCTTTCATAGGAAAGAAGCCACAGGTGAGAAGCTGTGAAACCAAGTCCCGGCGAGCTGAAGCCCAGTCTGAAGCCCAGTCCCAGCCACGCTCTACTGGAGTCTGCCAGAAGCAGAACCGTATCGGTGAGACGAGGCCTCACTTGGCTGAGTTCCGTAACAAGAGCCGTGGTGTTTATAACCCAGAGAGGTTAACAACCTCTATTAAAAAGCTGTAAACCATAGGTCCTCATGCAATGAATGCTGGTACACTGTTGCGAAGAAGGCAAAAATTTAAGAATGAAATAAGTGGTAAAGGTAAAAATAAAAACAAACCAAGCCAAGAACATAATGCTTCTGTTCGCCCCTTTGGGCCCCCTTTCAGGGGCCATCCTTATTTTATTTCCTGCAGTAGCAAGCACAACAGCAGGCCCACACATCAATCTATCTGCTCTAGCAGCTTTAACCCCCAGCAATTGCTGTCCATAATAGAGTCCATAAATGGTTTCCTGATGTTATCAAATAAATCAATGCTCTTCTGTAGCTGGTATGCTGTCCTCCCAAACGGTGCTGTTTGGGTCACAGAAGCTGTCTATTCAGTGGTTACAAATCGCTTGCTAATTTCTTGACTGTAAATAAAGCCCCTGGCCACCTTCTTATATTTCCATGATCCTCAGCCAGGCCATCTTGGGCTCTGGTCTTGTCAGATCTGCTGAGTTAAGTAGGGTCAGCCCACCAAGTTCTCTTGAGATGGAAAACAGGGATACTGAGAACACTACTAGGGATTTAAAAAGTACGCTTTCTTCTAAGTAGAAATAAATCATTTGTCAATACCGCGATTAGGAAACACTACACTGGGGAGCGGTGCGTTCTCCATCAGACGCAGAGTGAAAGCTGCCCACTGACACCTCTCCCAGTGGCACGGGTGCTAATCCCACAGATTTCCAAGGTGGGTATCACATTTTGCCTACTTTAGGTCTCCTCCATAAATTACATTGAGTACAGGATCCACTTCCTTTTCTAACACGTTGCTTAGTGTTTTGGTGTGCTGGAAACGGCACGTTAAGGCAACAGAGGACACCCTCCAGGCTGAAGACACTCATGGCCAAATCCAGAGCTCCTTTCCAAGGCAAAACCCCTCTCTTCTTCCCAATAATGTTTTGCAAGGCATTTCCATGAGAGCTTTCCAAAATCCTCACTAACGCCACCACCTTTGACAGGAAACCCATTTCCAGCGGTGGCACTCGTCATTTTCATGCCAATTTGACACTTGCTCAGGAATCCTGGCACTAATGAGCTGCCGCATGAGAGGGGGGTATGTAGGAAGTATTAAATAAAAGCATTTCAGGAGCAAACTCCTACTGTGCTGGTAGGGGAAAAAAAAAACAACAAAAAACTAGCACACAAAATCTGCACTCATACTCATTACTTACTGCTCCTAAGGCAAATACTTACATGTGGATGGATCCTCGCATGAAACTCAGCAGATTCTGGTGCAGGACTGTTCTATTTAAATGTTTTTTTTTGTTTTCTTTTGTGTATGTTTTTCAAAGCCTCCAGCCTATCTGTCTTGAAAGCAAAAGAGTTGACAAGTTTTTGACTCAAGTATCAGGAGGGGTTGACTCCTGTGTCATGACTTGACTCCAGGCAGGCCACCAAACCCTGCTTCGAGCGCCTAAGATGTGTTCTATTTTTAAGGTAATTGATGGGACACACACTGATGCCAAACACTTGAGAGAAATTTCTATAATGTTGGCTGTCATTTTTTTTTGCTGGTAAAACCCACATATTTATTTCCCTTTACTACCAATCCACGCCATTTCCAGGTGCCAAGGCATTAACTGGAAAAAAGTCAGAGAATGTGTCTGTGTAACATAACCACCCAGCGCTCCTAAGAACCTGGTAGGCTCGATGGGGCAGTCTAAAATTGACCAACAGAGGCATACACCAAGAATGTGCAGCAATCCCCTGTAATGCAATACGGGGATTATAACGGGTCAGATGATGGGGACCTTAACAATAACAACCGCTGAGTAACGAGGGCAATCACAGAGAGATACCCAGTGGGAAAGTCACCAGGGAGAAAAAAACACCCCGCACACCTCCAAGCGGCCAGAGATACACGACCAGATTGTGTGTGCTGCTTAAATAAGGGAAGGAGGTCTGGCTTCTGAGGCATTTGCCCGCTCTGCTGGAGAGGGAGCTGCGAAGCAGAGCCCCGGGACAAAGCAGGAGGGACATTCAGATAGGCCTGGGTGTCCCTGGTTCATTCCAGTAACTATCCAGGGGGATTTATTTATTTGTTATCTATTTTGCGGTTCCTGCTTCCAGATAAACCTGAGAGCAGCTGAATGGGTCCTTGCTGTGCTGTGGGAAAGCACCGGTGCCATTGTCCATGTTCCTTATTGCAGGGAAATGAAAATGTGAATGTGCACATAGAAGAAGGGGAGTGTGGGGGGAGCTAGGTCACGCCAGAAAATGAAGAAGGAAAAATTCAGCCTCAGGCAGAGTCCTGGCACCCCACACTGAGCCCTGCAGTGCAGGGGAAGCACCAGCACACCAAACACCAGCTCACATCGGGATGGTCAAACCACCAGCTGCTGGGTTCCTACATCGCTTCAGCTGTTTGAAACCATTTGACAAAAACCTGCCAAGCCCTCATGGTTCTGGGGAGGGGCACAGCTACACTTCAGACCCATTTTTTTTGTACTTGCATGCCAGCGAGCAATGCCATGCCTCACCCGCAGACCCCCATGCTCTTGCTGACAGTGCAGCCATGGGCAGAACACGGAGGTCAGCACCAGCTGTGCTCCTCCTCTCGCTCCCAGGCACGGTGATGGGCTCTGTGCCACTGATGGTGCTCTTGCATGATCGTGTCCTCTCTGCCTTTGCATGGCAGAGCCTAAAGAGAAACAACAGCTCCACACTGCAACAAGTAGCTACAACTGAGTCCTCTCCCTTTTTACCCAAATTGGTAATTTCCCTCCAACTGGCACATGCTAGTGCTGCCCAATGGGAACTGTAACAACAAGACACCAAGGGCTCTTGGAGGAGCAATCATCATCATTGTGCTGTCACCATAACCTGTCAAAGGAGCCATCTCCTCCACAAGTGTATGAAATGCTGAATTAAGCACAAACCAGACAATGCAAAAAAATCAATGAGCCAGCAGATTGGACACCAAGAACTAGAGTCATTCTAGGCAGCAATGTCACCTTTTCCTTCAGACACAGGGGTGTATCTTGATCTTACAGCGAACAAACCTATCACCATCCCACGTCCCGTATCACTGCCACCAAAACGTGCCCATGGGCAGCACGGCCGGGGCTACGTGATGAGCTCAGCACGCGTACAGGGCACGTCCTGCCCTAACCTCCACCAGGAACAGGTGGGAGGCTTCTTCTCGAGTTACTCCAGCTGAGCCCCTGCTGGCTGCAAACCCTTCTCTGCCTGCATCTCGCCCATGGCATCCCAACCCTTAAAAATAAATTGAGACTTATATCTGCTGTGCCTGAGCCTTGGGAGAGGGAGCACATCCCTTGGCAGTCAAGGGCTTGCTGAGGGATTTGTGTTGACACCGATAACGAAGATGGATGAAGAGCAATGAGCTTCTACTTGGCTAAAGGTTTTGTAGCTCTTTCATGAAGGCTCTGCCACCTCCATATCCCTCTGCGCTGCCAGCACCAATCACAATGTCACTTCTGGCATCGGGACTTGGGGTAATGGCCTTCAACAACAAATCTGCCCTGGGAGGTGACCTATATGGTACCAGAGCTGCACCCAGCAGCTGAGGAGGGAAGGTTTGGCTAGAGAGGGGAGGAGCAGTGTGTCAGGGTGTCACCACCCCAACCCACAGGGATTATGTCAGTGGTTGGCAATGAGGGGAGCAATTTTAAGAAGCTCAGGCAGGTTTGTGTCTGAAAACCCAGACAGAAGCCGGGTGCAGCCCCATCCACCCGCAGGTGGCACCACCTGTGCCAGGACAAAGCCCGTCGTCCCGCTGCTCAGTGAAGCAGCCAGTGTCCACATCTGCAGTTATTCAAATTACATAAAATTCAACGTTAAATGGATCTTAATGAAAGCTGCAAGAAGTAGGAAAAGTTGGGCTGCATCCAGATTGGAGACCCTGCCCTACGCCTATGTCACACAGTCATCCCCACACCGGGGACACAGGGGCCCCGCATCTCCCCCTGCTGCCTTCAGAAGAGCAGGAACATGGGGCATGGGGCTGAGACAACAGCAGCACATCAGGAACGAGCACACAGAACTGTTTAGGTCTTCAGACATCTACAGAATAAAACAACACTTTTTTCCCTCCACGTTTATCTCAAACAGCTGCAAAGTGTCCAAAACAACCTGAAAGCCACTCCAGGAAGTTTCTGTCAGCAGCAAGATAAGAACATTCCTTAGGACGTGGAGTTTTCCCCCCGGCATAGGATCCCTAGGAAGCAAAGATATGGAAAGCAGATAACTGTACTTAAAATAATAACCATTAAGTAACACAAATAAGTTTGCTCATATTTGCTTTAACTTGACAGATTTCCATACTTGGATGGCACCATGGTATGGCTGAAGCTCTCAGCTCTTTACCCTAGAATTGTATTCAAAATGATAGAAAATAATTAAATAGATGGAAGAGCAGTGCAGAAAGCAGAAACCTCCCCAGGAGGAGCTCCCCAGGCAGAGGCTGCCTGCTCGAGCAGCTCCTGCATTATTCCCAAAGCCCAGGAGATGGAGCAAACCCGCAGCCCTCCCAGGGCTATCCCACGATATCTGGGCCCTGCTGAAGGCTCCTGAGCTGCCCAGGAGCTGTGCAGCTTTGCTGCATGCAGTGCTGCTGCAGCACCTCCCTCTAAAGCCAAAAAAGTCCAAGATCACAAAGTGATGTAGAGTAGAAACCTTCGAGCTGCATCACGTAGTGGTCACTGCAGGATTTGTGCCAACACTTGGATGAACACTAAGAATTTGTGATGCCCAGGGTTTACCTGCACTGAGGCCTCCAGGCCTGACCCCATCCCTGTGTGGGGAATTCGGGACCCCCTCCCGCAGGACCTGTGGTAACTCCATGTCCAAGTGCATCGCTGTGGAGAACAGCTCAGAAAAAGCCGGCTGCAATTAAAACCATCGCAGTTTGGTTATTGTAGCACGGTGCCCTGTTGCCTTTTTGGGGTTCCTGGCAAGCAGCCGGTCTCCTTCACCCATTGTCGTTTCATGGCTTCAGAAGGGCTCCAGCGTGCGTGGTGTCACGCAGGTTGGTCTCCCCTCCCCACCCGAGGTGTCTTCCATCTTTCAAAGGGGAGAGGCGTCTGCACTGCCTTAAACCCGAACCCCCTGGGTCTGCGAGTGCTTTACCTTGGTGCTTCACGTTGTCGGTGTCTTAGCTTTGCTCTGGATCGGGGCAAACACGGATTTCTAAGGATTTCAGGCGAGACAGAGGCGGAAGGCTGCTCTCCTCAACGGCGCTGGTTGGTCGCTAGGTGTCCTCACTGATCCTGCTGGAGAAAACCCGGGGAAAACTTTAACTGAAAGCACAGATGAGGGAGCAAGTCAAACAAAGCTCAGGTAATTTGTATTTCAGATTTGAACAAATACAATAACAACGAGGACATTTTATTACCTCTTTGGCTGCGTTATACAGAGCCGGTCTCCAGGAACACCCGTGCACCAAAGCATCCCTCCAGCCATGCACCACGCCGGAGGCCAATGGACAGCAGAGCCCAGCAGGCCAGGAGCTGTGTTGGCCCAAAGGGGCCTGGGCAGCAGCTGGCACCCCAAGGAGCTGCCCACGCTGTGCTTCAGCCCTGCAGCATCGCAGCTGCCTGCTGGGCAGGGGGCCCTGTGCCCTCCAGCTCTTCCTCCCACAGGGGGTTCAAGCTCTGAAATCCACCCCTGGAGGTTTTGTGCTCCATGTTTCCCAGCAGCCACCTGCAGTTCCCATGTTCTCAACATGTCCATCCCAAACCACCCCACTCCCCTTAGAAGAACCCCGGGAGTCGGGTGCCAGCCTTGTGCCAGCACGGATGCGTCAGGCTGAGCTACGTCCTGAGCAGGAAGGGAAAAGCCCACGCAAAATTCAATGGCTGCAGCACTGAAATAAAGGAACACAAACAATGCTTTAAATGGGGAACAGATCTTGTCACACAACTCATTTCCTTTTTTAAATGGAAACCTTTGTGAGTGCTGATGAATTGCCAGCGTGCAGTGACGGCGTTGGTTCGGTGTGGGGCACTGAGCTTGGAACCACGCAGCTGCCTGCTGCCAACACCAAGCACTGTGAACAACATGCACCCAGTGAACAAAACTTGCCAGCAGACAAGGGTCCAAAACTACCCAGAGAAATGCGACATCACGGGGTGTTTTTTAGTGGGTACACATCCTTAACACCCACTTTCACTAGTGACCTGGAAGAGAGACCAACTACAGTGCTGGTTAGGCTTACGGACACCATAAAAAGAAAATAACAAATAACCCACTGTGATTTCTGCAAAGGTGATGAGCATCACCAGAAATTCAGTCTCGCAGCCACATTTTTCAGGGCAAGCCCTCCCCAGCAATAACACAGCCCCCTGCCCCAAGCTGGGGGATTCTGCAGGGGAGCCATGGCCACTGACCCTTGGTGACAGCCCTGACACCATGGCCCCAAAGGAATCACACCGGGGTGACTGACCCTTGTACTTTCAAGCCTGGAAATAACACACACTGCACTCTTCCAAGCCCTCAAGTAGAAATAGGAGGAATGCTGAAGAAGTTTTGGTAGCACACTTTTCAGTTTATTGACCTATACAAAAGAATAGGTCTAGAAATTCATAAGTAGTAAAAGAATAAGCAAAAAAGAGCTCTCACGTTTCTAGAAGGCTATACAAATCTGCAAAACCAAGGAAATAAGTTATTTTTTATTTCGTTTTTTGTTCGTTTAATTCCAAATCGCGACTCTAATACAAACGACTAAGTACCAGCTTAACAAGTGTGTCTTTCTGTATATATTACATGCTCTGGAATATTGGTAAAAAACGTCAAAAAAGTTTATCAGAAACTTTTCTATTCACAATATGAACAAGGAGTTACTAATCCTTTGTATAAAAGAAAAAAGAGCACCATCTTATGGGATCCTGAAGCACAGTACAGCTGAGACACGAGAGAGATTTTACAGGATGCCAATGAGTCGTCGTTAATCACGCAAGAGAACCCATGCTAATTTGTTCCTACAGATGGATGATATGAGGTAGGTTTATCCCTCTTAGACCAAGACTGCAGTCGCACTTGTTTCTAAACAAATGGTTTTGTGAAAATGCTGTGCTGTCACTCAGTGACTTCGCAACACACCTGGCAGTTCAGACGAGTCGTGGTACAACCCTAATGCCCCTCGTTGTAAGGCACCCACTTGGCTGTTTGTGTTTGCATCCACCCTACAATACTGGCCGATACCTCCAATGGTTCCTGTGCCAACCGGAGCCCCCCGTTTCCCATCCTCAATTCACTACGGCAGAGCAACACGGAGTCATCACCCGAGGAACGCAACGCAGCCCCCATGGATGTCTGCCTGCCCCCTGCACAGTGAAGCTGTACCATGAAAAGGTCAGAAATCGTGAGGTTAATGACACTTCATCGTGGAAAGGAGTTTACTCCTCCTGCTTCCAAAACCCACACAACCACCCAGAGTTTAACATGACGTATCGTGACAGCAAAATCTTTCCAGAACTCATTTGTGGTGCTAACAATCACTCTTAACAACACCCCAAAAATGGATAAAATCATTCAAACCTCCCTAACAATAAAAAAAAATCCTGCTTTCCTTCAAGTAATGTTCCAATACTGATCAAGTCACCCTTGGCCTCATTCACACACACAGTATCTATCCTTCAGAAGCTTATGAAAGTCCTTTCAGGTCCTCATAAGCCATGGCAGAAGAAATTTCCATTTGTTCTTCTTTCAGACATCAGAATTGTGCTCCTAGAATTCCCGGTTTTTCCGTAAGTTTCCTTTTCACAGTTTTTTTTCTCTGAGGTTTGCCTTCAACACCTTCCAATCTTCCAAAAAAGTGCTTGCTGAATATAAATACTTCAACCAAGTGCTGCATCTTGTCATAGATTAAGTCGTGGCTTGCCCTTGCTCATGGAGGCTATCTGGATTCAGAAAGAAACGCCGTTCTCGTTAAGACTTTGTCCTTTTGCTACAATCCCTCTCAATGCTGAATTTCACCTTTCCCAGCAGCAGAGCACCTCCTGGGTGGTGCACCCGAGGTCTCCTTTGGAGCAACAGCATTTTGTGCAAGGCACGCAAGGGTACGAATGCAGGGCTGCTGGCGGGCTACACGAGCGTCCCAGGCTTTGAATCCTCGTGCCAGAATAACCTCTGCTCACTGCTGTGCAAGTCTTCCTCCAGCTGGTTCTCCTCGTCGGCACCCAGCTGGCTCGGCTCCACGTATGCTCTGTAAGAGACAGGGCACCAGGGATAAGCAGGAGCTCACATCCTCCCCCAAGCAGACCCCCAAGTGCTGCTCTGGGGGCACGCAAACAGCAGAGTGATGGGCACAAACACACAGCCCCCATAGGCTGGAAGAAATGTTGGATGCTGTGAGTGTGCCCCAGCAGAATCTGGATCGCAACAGAAACCCAGGCTTTGTGCTGGCATTAGGCTCGCTGTGTGCAACAGGATCTCAGCGTTGTCAGGACTATGGAACGTATTGATTGCTCATTTGCCATAATCACATTAAAATAGAATAAAACCCACACATTAATGATTGGCTAAATGATTCAGAATATGGGAAATTAATAGCAAAAAACACTCATAGAAAAAGATGCCAAAATAAGCAGATTTCAAAGCCCAGTTATAGTAAGTTAATTAATTAGTAGAAACTGCACTCTTAAACACTATTACTATAGATCTTTTAAATCACTGCAATAAAAAAAACACAAGGCATTTAGCTTAGCAAAGGATCCAGCAGAAGCTTTTGTATCTTTCCTTACGCTTTAGCTTATTTCCAAACAAGCAGAGGAGAAGCGTGGTCATTTCCTGCGGGTCAGCCTGGCAGCAAGCACAAACCCCGCAGCTGGGCACACACATGCGCGGTACTTACTACAGCTGGCTGCGCTTAGCGTGAGAGCACTTAGGCATGGTGGCATTTGTGCAGGCAGAGCCATTGCTGGGGCAGGTGGCCTCTGTTCTCCCCGGTGGCAGCCGGCATGGGAGAGCTGACGCAGAGCGCAAACACGAAGCAGGAGC
This sequence comes from Penelope pileata, assembly GCA_013396635.1. Taxonomy (NCBI): domain Eukaryota; kingdom Metazoa; phylum Chordata; class Aves; order Galliformes; family Cracidae; genus Penelope; species Penelope pileata. Next base: position 1,736,064 of record WBMW01004283.1, read on the forward strand.
AGCAAGAGTCCCCCATGCATTTCTGCAACACCCCAGCGAGATCCTGGGCTCCCCGCGGTCCTCGGGAAAGCCCCTGCACCCAGGGAGGCTGCAAGCAGCAGCACGTCCTGCCGAGGTCACAGGCTGAGCTCTGCCAAGCAAGACGTGCTTGGTTTATTAACGGGATGACCGATGCCGGCATTGCCTTTGAGCAGCAGCACACAGAAGTGTGGCTGAAGGGAGGTGCTGCCTTTGTTTTTCCTGAAGTTTGTTGGCACGGGCTCTGTGGCTGCAGGAACACACCAGGTTGGTGTCCTGCTGCACTGCTGAGTGGATGCAGGAGACCTCCTGCCATGGGGGGAGAGGCAGCGGGCTCAGGGTGCTCTGCTCAGCCCCACTGCTGCCAGGAGCTGGCATCAGCTGGAGGATAAGGCTGTGCACAGGTGAGCTCATCCTTCCCCATGCCTGACTCCCCCTTCCTTGAATGCTGTTGGTACAGTTAGGCTGATCTACACCAACACGGAGAAGACACTTGCATCGAGTCAGTTTTACAAATACTCCTCATCCTGGCCCTCTGAAATCAAGCTGCTTGCTTCAGATGTTTTAGCAGCCTACAAAGCACAGAAGGAAGGGCAGAGAAGCTTGACCTTTCACTCACTCACCTGCTTTGCAAAGGAAGGTTGCCATAAGCGTTTCCATAACAGCTGGCAAAAGAGGAATGAGATAACGTATCATAATCTGAAAGTCCCAGTGCAAGGGGGTTCCGCCAGTTCCCAGCAGCGTTTGCAGAAGATGCTGGAAGACAAAAAAAAATTTACAGCAAGTTAGATCTTTCTGCAGCCAAACGAGATGAGACAAACAAGACTGATCTCATTAGTGATCTCTACAGGTTTTTGAGAGACACACAAGCAGAGAACACAAACAAAATATCATTTATAAGCAAGGTGGGGAGCAAAGCAGTGTGTGGGAGATATTTCAAGAGTGAGGGAATCTCTCTCCAGATAGACCGTTCAGTGATGGCGATGGGATTTTGGACAGTGTCACAGCAACTGTATGTACATAGCATAAAGGTCTGCACATTGCTTCTGCCTGGTAAACACGGCTGCTTGGAACACACAGCTCTGTGCTTCTTTGGATTAAGGCTCTTACAAAGAGCAAAAGGCAGTTTCACTCAGAGAAGGCAACAAGCAATGCTCTTCCCAAGCACAGAACAAGAACAAAAATCCTGTTGACTTTCTTATCTACCTTTCAGCTTTGTTTATACCCTGCTGAGTTCATCAAGGGTGCAGAATGTGATGAACAGAAGGGATGTAAAAACACTCAGCATGGAACAAATGAGACATTACCCGAAGAAAAAGACGACACCCGACTGCTGGGAGAGCACGGCACCTGCAGACCAGCAAAGCCCAAACTCCTTTGAGATCCTCTGTCAGACTCAAAGCCTGCCTGCAGGCAATGACCCTGCTCCTTTTGACTGGAGGCACGCTGGTACCAACCACGGAGATGCTCTGCTACTAAGGCCTTGTGAATGTTTTTGGCTATATGCTCCGTTTTAGCAACTTGCTTCCTCGGAAGCCTTAGGGTTGCGTACGGGTTGTGCGGTACTCTGTCCACTTCATCCTCGTGGTAAGACCTGAGCTCCCTGTAGCGGTCATATCCGTAATGGGCCGACGAGCGGTACAAAGGGTTGACACTGTACTGTCCCTCCGTGTCGCTCTCATACACGTATCCTCCATTGTAATAAACGTCAGATTCGGTGTACGGGGAATATCCAGAAATATAGTAACTGGAGGAAGGCTGCTCCTGACTTTTGTGGTAGACACCATTCCGGACGTCCTTCTGGGCAAGGTTTGGCATACTTCCTGAACTCGCAGCAGAAATGTTTTGTTTCTTTGACCGTCTTCGACCTCTGGTCCTGTTGTCAAGAGTCTGAGTATAATATGGATTGGGCACAGGCGTGACACAGTAATATTCAGTACTCGACTGGCTAGTGTAGGATGAGCCATCATCTAGGATCTCCGTGCTGTTGCTTCGCTGGGACTTGGAGAGGGAGAAGGCCGTCTTCTCAGAGGGAGCCTCGGACAGCAGGTGGGTCTGGGACTCCAGACTGCCACTGCGCTGCCTGCAGTGGTGCGGGGACACATCTGGCCTGGAACAATGCAGATGTAGGTTGGTTAAAAGCAGTCACATGCAGACGTACAGAGAGAGCTGAGAGCACATGTGGACAAACCAGGCATGCTTCTTCCCCAACCAAACCACAACACAAAACCAGTAGTTCCTTTTTACATAGAGTACCTGCATTGCAAGAAATTCAGCTTGGCTGAATTTCACATTTGCTGCAACAGCAGGAGATTTTTCAGATAAAAATCTATCACGGCGAGCAAGGTAACCTACAACAGTGATAAATGCAGCAAAGCTCACGAACTCACACTTTGCAATGACTTACAGGAGGGATCTCCCAGTCTAAGTAGGTAACGTCTAGCCAAGCAGCTGAGCAAGGATGAGAGCATAGGAAGCTGGGCTTCCCGTGGCTGTGTCCCACAGTTGTGTCACCCCAGATAAATAACCATGAGCTCTGTATAACATTTTAATATTTATAGCATCACTCCTTCCCACAGTATGGACAGTAATTTGGATCTATTCGGCCACTTAGTCAGGATGCGCAGAGGACCTTAATCCACAGAAGATGTCTGTAAGCCTGCACACCAGCTTCCATCTCACTCCTAATTTTGCAGACACCCACACGTGCAGCAGTGTGTGCTACCATTCCTGCTACTGCCCAGCATTCATGTTCATGCAAATGCTCTCACTTGCATGTCCCAGAGCCGGTGCAGGCCTGTGTCAGAGGATGGTGGCTGATAGCAACCTGCTACCTCAAATATCCAGAGGGAACATTTTGAGAGTCTGAACCTGCTCTGGGAGACCTGTACAGCAAACGACCTTTCACTGTCTTTGCACCATTCACACTCCAAATAAAGTCCCTTACTGTAAGTGGCTGCTACTGTAGGCGTTGCGCGTGAGCACGGGTGTTGTAGGCATGCTCCTCCCTCCGTGGGACGGCGCCGGTCGGTCCAGGGTGCGGTATGGACTGCTGTGGGTCGAAAGCGGGTCCCTGCAGGAGGCAGAGAGAGAGCCCCAGGGGGGTTAAACACAACACAAGTCACGCACACTGAATCAGGTTTAAAAATGAAGCACGCCACACCTGAGGGGTTACATGAGGCTAAAATTCAGCTGCCAAACTTCACGTGGGGGAGTGTTCTGCTGAAGGGACAGCTGAGAAAAATGCAAAGACATTGCCCAAAATTTCTAAACTTTGTTTTTAAGCATGCCTTCAGTGCCTTCATGCCTATGCAAATGCTCCATAAGAGACACAGTCCAAGAAACATTGAGATCAGCGGGAATCTTTACACTGAGAACAACCAGCACCAGATCAGATGCACCTAACGTGATCCCACAGCTGAGCTACTGCTCCCATGTGCTCCATGGGACTCATCCTCTAGCTCAGCAAGTGCCCAAATCCCATGGATCCGTATAGGAACCTCAGCCACCCGCTGCAGCTGGCACTAACACTGGCAGGTGGCTCATATCTCAGTAACTCTAATGTTCTTAGAGAAATTGGTCCTCAATACTTGGGTGAATTCCATACACTGTGACAATGTACCTGCTGAAATACTGACAGGATCAGGAGGGATGGGTATGGTTTGGTGTTATCTGAAGCAATTACATACAGTCATCAGGAAAAATACAAGTTGTTAAATACTGAAAACAAACCACAAAAACAGAGACAAAGAGTGAAGGTCATGGTGGGCACGAGCAACTCCCTAAGCACAGCCCTTCCTATTACATTGCTCACCTGACTCACTAAGACTACACTACCCTGCAGTTTCAGAGACTGATGACTACCTTGTACAGGTGCACTACTAAACAGGAAATTTAACTCTTATCACCAAACTCTTGAACCACAAGAGAAGTATGGTAGCAGCAACAACTCTGGAGAACCTATACTAACAAAACCTTGACATGGACAAGACCAAGCTCACGCCAGCAATGCAGAGAGCACAGCAGCACAGAGATGTGCAGTACCTGGAGTGTCTCATTTCCAAGAGCTGCTCGTTCATGGATGACTTTCTAAGATGAATTCTCTCCAGCCCAAGGGACTTTGGTGGAAGAAGCCTTGGAGAAAGCTGTGCAGAGCTGGTTCGTTGAGCTGGCACAGACAGGGATTCATTGGCTGTTGGAAAGGAATATACATTTCATTAAGCCAAATCCTTGACATTTTTGCCCTATTTGCAGATCTGAGCAGAAACTTCGTGCTGTGGAGATGTGGACAGAAGCTGTGACTCCAGGGAGGCTGTCCCACACCTGCCTGCACCATGCCCTCCACAGGACAGGATGTCATGGAGGCTCGTGCAAATCTCTGCAGCCCTGACTCCCACTGAGGTTTCTGTCTGGGGGCTGTGCAGGGCCACAAAGTGGAAGTTCCTTGGAGAAATTCCAGTTCCTCTCTCACACCATTCAGCACTTATTTGAAAATGAAGTTCTAAGAATTAGGTTAAATCCAGCTTGAAAGGGACTGACTTCAAAAGTGACTGAACGAGCAAAGACACTGACAGACAAATTTGGCTGAAGGCAGATGGGAAGACATTGGTTTGATCCTTGTTCTCACTTTACTTAAAGCACAATCCAGATCCCATTAGAACCAAAGGGAAACTACAACTACTACAGGTAAACGTAGGACAAGTATCATAGAGAATATGTTCACAAACCAAAGCCCTGGCTCTGCTTCTACCAGTATAAGCTGGAGTCAGGTGCAACTTCATTTTATAGCACCAGATGGGTTATACAAGTCTAAAACTGGGACAAGCGAGATCAGAATCAGGCCCGAACTGAAAAGCGAGTAATAATTTAGGATAATGTTTGTCCCCAGATGATGATTACCCAGCCAAGGGAGAGGCAAGCCAAGTCCTTTCCACCTTGTGGAACAGGGTGTGAATGTGTGTCTGTGGGTGTGTGCGTGACATGAGTAAGCTGAGCAAACACCGTACCCATGCAAGATGCAGCGCACTGGGTAACAGTGAAACATAAACAGATCATGAGTATCTCTGACTATTCCACTTTTTGTGAGTTTTAGTAGCTGTGAGGATAGAAGGGCTGGGCAATTCCTCCCAGCTCCTGCCTCCTCCAGCCACTCATCTGCCTCTGGCCAAGTCCTAGGGGTGAAGCACCTGTTGTAAATTCACAGTGACTGATCACAGTAAAACCAAATGCCTTCTCTAAAGATGACTCAAATCAGCCCACAGAGCAGAAACTTTCAATAACTAACCCATTGTGAGCACAGACCTTCCTGACTAAGCTCTTTTTCCCTCTGCTGCAATTTGTCATCGAAAGACAATAAAATAGCAGGCTGAAGGACATGAAGTCAGGAATATCTCTGAGCAGGCAGACTTCATAGGAAGAAAAGGATAATCAACATACCATCATCATAGGTTGTTGTGTCAGACAGAGAGCTGCTCTCAGATGGGATTATATCATCTGTGAATGAAAACAAGCACTTTAAGCACACTCAACATTAATTTCAAAATATCACAGGCAGTTTATTTTCTAAAGCTTCCGAGCCAGTTGATACTGGTAACGCTGCGATCATAGTGCTTCAGGTTTCAGCAGCCTGAAGACAGTCCTGCTTTGCCTTACCATCAGGACCTATTTGTTTCCATTGCAGTTCAGCAAACTCCCTGCATAATTATCAAAGGAGATCTTCAACTGCAGCGGGAATCAGGCCAAGATTCACAAAGGTGTTTTCCACCCAACTCATAAGAGATCTCACATGGTGTTCTGGTGCTCCTATAGGAGTCAGGAGTTTACACAGACATGCAGATCTAGGCTGCCAGCATCTGATCTCCTCAGGTACCCCTGAAATCCCACCTGGAAGGTACTAAACACCTTTTGAAATTCAGCATTAAATTAATTTGTGAATGTTTAATCAGTGTAAGAATTCTGCTTCAATTAAATTAATATAAATCCAGGAAAATTCCACTGATATCAGTCAAATCACCTGCAGATTCCAGCAACACAGAGCCATAATCATTGCACAGACACTACAATTTCTTTCTCCCATTTCTTTTACATTTTGCTACTCATTCATAGCACTTCATTGCATGTGCCCGTGCCCTCACCGCAATATCGCACCACCTCCCATCCTCACCACGAGCCTCTCCTTGCCAAGGTTCGGAACAGACCAGCAGGGCAAGGCAAGGGCTGGTTACAAGGACAGGTTGTTAAACAGGGCAGCTCTTCAGGAAGAGCAAAGCATCAGGGCTGGCCCCTGCCCAGAGGGGATTGTCCACTAGGGATGGGCTGCAGCTCTGCTTGCAACCTGACACTGGGAAAAAATCTAGGGGGGGATTATTCACATGAGTTTGATCACATAGTGGTGAAAAATGGAGCTGGGCCCAGTGCATGGAAGAAAAACCCCTTCAGGGGAAAAAAAAAAAAAAGTCAGACTAATGCTGCAATACTGACATATGCAGGAGCTCTGAATTTAATCCCCAAATCTGTGCCATTCCCTGTAAAAGGGGAAGGAACTCTCTAGGGGTACAGAGGAAGCAAAGGAAAGGGAGAGGGAAAATGGAGAGCAGGAGGCAGCCCAGTGTGTCCTTCACCTCCCATCCCTGGGGCCTGGGATGGAAACAACCACGGTATGATTCCATAAATCAATGCTACTATTTAACACATCATTTCCAACAAGCCATTCCCCAGCTTCACCACCGCAAGTGACTTATCACTGCTGAGCTTCGTGCAACCCTGTACCTTGAGCCCAAGAGCGCAGTCAGCGATGGTGAAAGGTTGCACGTAAAATCAGTCATTGAACTTGGAGCAGGGGAGAGAGCTGTTTCAGGTAGTGCAAACACACACACAGTGCTCCAGGAGTCAGGAGCTGGAAGGAAATACAGCTAACCTGCTGCTGACTCAGTATTTGCTGTTCCTACCTGCAGGAGGGCAGACCCTCAGAGACAGAGCCCAGTCCCTTCTGTCTGTGCTCCCCTCCTCACACAGCAAACAAGGATGTCATGTACCAGACGTTGCAAAACGATGAGCTAAATTGTGCTTGTTTAAAGACCAAGGATTGCACGTCCAACTCTTAAGTTCCCTGCTTGCACAATGGTAGAAAACACTCCATGCAACAAACAGCAGCAGCTGTGCACGGATGCTGCCCATGCTCCCACTGCCCTTCAGCTGCTTCCTCTGCTGTTACTACACACCATGTGTCCCAGGTAACACAGGGCCTCCCACAATTAGTGTCCAGATCAGTGAGCAATAGCTGGAAAAACAGATGTTTTCCTCATCTCTGTCAGTCAGGAACTAGCTGGGCCACATTAAAGAGCAATCACCAGCCCTTCAGAATAAGCACCTCGTGATGATGGACAGCCCAGCACTCCTGCATTTTGTGCTGGGTGAGAATCCACACGGAGCTCTCAATGAGACACAGTGAGCATAAAAAAACCTCACACATTCTGGTTCTGCCAGAACTGCAGTGTTGCAGAAAGAAAGGGAGAGGGCTCACGTGTGCGGCAGCTCAGAAATACACCTGTACTGCATGCACTATGCAGCAGGACACCACACCGGTTTCGGTGGAGATGCTCCTGCCAGCCCTTCTATCTATAGCACTCCTGGTCTGAACCTGGTGCTGGAACATGCCTGCACTTGCTCCTAAAGCTGCAGCTCACTCTGCCCTCAGCCTATTAGCCATGCTCTTATTGTATCAGATGCAGCAACCGCATCGTTTTCTTATTTCACTGCCTTGGAGAAGATAAAAATCATATTGAGAGATGTAAACAAAGCACATAATTGAGCCAAATTACTTTCCCCCCCCGCCCCACAGTTTTCAACAGAACAAGGGGAATTCTCTTGTTTACCTGGCAGAGTGAGAGTTGATTTCTGGGTTGGTTTTTTGCCACACTTGATCCTGTATTCATTTATGGAATTTTCTATCTCTTGAAGCTTTTTTACAGCATCAGCATAGTCCTGTTTTCTTTTCTTCTTCACGTTTTTGCAGAGATCTGGCTCACTGGCAAGTTTCTTTGCAGCTTCCACCAGCTTTTGCTGTATGATAAAATTGCTCTCCAAGTCCTGCAAAGCAGGATCCTGCAAATAATGAGTTATTTAGATGAGGTTATACAAAAGAAGATCTGGTTTAGAGGTAACAAAGTCAAATCTTAAGCACAAACCACAGAAATACCAAAGTTTATACACTAGAATCTCAGCAAATGGAAACTTCAGATCTTATTTCTACAACTTGTGTGAGATCATGAGATCTCTTGAGAAAGCTCCAAAGTTCTCAGTCCCGGTGACTTCAGTGGAACACCTAAATTGAAGGTTAGGCCCATCTGTTATACCAGCCAGCTTGCAGGCTGCCAGACCTCCCGCCCCAAGACAAAGCCTGGAAACATCTCTTTGAAATCTCTAAAGAAAATAAAAATTGATATCACTCGACCTATGCAACAGGGAGTTTGAAGATATAATTAGTTTGTAAACAACTTTGAGAGGCTCGGATGAAAAGCACTGAAGTGCTAAGCAGCACATCATTAAATCTGGACAGCAGGATTTTGTTGCAGTTGCGTGTAAGCAGTCCACGTAAAGTCAGTTTGCTGAAGACATGGATTACATCAGTACTGTAAGCCAGGGCAGAGAGTTTGGGGTAAAAGACAGATGCAAAGAGCTCAACATCTACCTGATGCTTGGATGATACAGCTAGTTAGCAAATCTCTTAAGGAATGGGGGGGGAGAATGATGCATGTCCAGAAACTACATGTATCTGAATTAGTGTATCTCATGAGTCAGCCTCTGCCAGCAAAATTCATATTAGCTTCTTGAGCAATATAGAGAGCTTCTACTTAGGTGGAACTTGCATTAAGCCAGAGATAAATCTCCTGCTGTCACCTGTCACACAACTATGCTCACAGACAGATGATTTTGCAAGGGCAAAGCACACTTCAGTCACGTTCTGGGCTCAAAAACAAGCTCAACACAACACAAATCAGTGCTCGTGAGGAAAAGCTCATAGCCACAGGTTGCCAAATGGCACTATGGATGTGCTCTTTAGTAATTAGCAGCAAAACATACATTAAATGGTAAGTAATACGGTCAAATCAGGGGTTCAGGTTAGAGGATTTTAAGGTTTTTTGAAATGGCCAATTTCCCAATCATTTCTAACAGAGCTGAAATAAAGGCAGCACCTGTCTAAACACTCCAGCACACGCATGCAACTGTCCCATCTTAAACAATCAGGGAAGAGCTGGTTTATTTATAAGTGGCTTTGGCCACTGGTCTGGCCACCCCACCTTTGCTGTGAAAACAAACTGCAGCACTCACCTCCTCTGTAGGGAGCAGGTTGTCATCCAGCTTGAAGGCTGTGCCAACACGTCTTCTGACTTGGGGAGGTTCCTCTCCAGCACTCAGAGGATACTCCTTTGGCATCTTGCCTGTCAGCTCCTGAGGAACAGAGAGGGCTCTACGTGAAGGCCCAGTGGGCAAAAAGGGCTCTCACCCACCCTGACCCTGTGTAAGGTGCTGCTCTCACCGCCTCACGCAGACAGATTTTCTTCAGCTCCTCAACTTTCTGGAGTAGCTTTTCCTGAAGGAGTTTCTCTTTCTTCTTTAGCTCCATAATTTTCTCCTTCTTTTGTTCTTCACTGACCTCTGAATCCTGAGAGCCTGAAAAATGCATTCTCTTTATTAGAGAATTTGCAGGTAAAAGCCATTTCATTCTTTTCCATACTAAAGGACCAGGTAGGTGAACTCAGACCTCCTCAAAGCTGGCCAGCCTAGCAACACTGCATCATCTTCAAAATGCAACGTCCAGCCCCTGTGTCATTGCAGAGACAGGCTTACAGGAAATGCACACTTCTTCAAACCCCCAATAATTGCAGTAAGTCTCGAGTATACAACCTGAAAACTCTATTCAAAATATTAGGGATTAGCATTAGGAACATCTACTTGATAAAGCTTTGATAAAGGCACTGATGCTCCTCACTTGGGTTCACCTGCGGGCACTGTCATGGGGCAAGGCAGGCTTTGACCTACCCAGCCTTCCTCCATAGGTGGTGGAGAGATCTGCAGTCCACCTCAGAGCTGAATTTTCTTTGAGAAAATTTCTCTTTTCTGCTTATTTTGAGGAAGCTCAGGGCAATTCAACTCCTATAGCAGGTGCCTGAAGTTTGCCTGGATCAAACTCCCCTTAGACTCGGATGAGGCACGCAGTCATTCAAGGACAGGCTGACCGGTAAACTGACACTGAGTTACTTATGGACCAAAAGTGCATGCTTATCTGTCTTTAACACATTACTTCCTTGTCAGTTACAGCAGGAGAGGAAACAGCAGATCATACAATAGATGTTACTGTCTCAGATACGTAACTAGCACATGTTGTGACATATTTCACCATTTATGGTCAGCTGGACTCATTGACCCTGTTAACATACACAAGCCCTGCTGTACTTCACAGCCTTGTATTTACACAGAGTATTACCTGATGAGATTAAGCTGCCGTTGCTGGCCATAATAAGCTGATTTTTTGCCTCCAAAGTCGCTAGCTTTGACACCTTTGGTGTTCTCATCTCCGTCAAATCCATGGCGATATCATCCAAACTTCTGGCTGAAGGAATTTTGGCCTGAAGGAGTTACGTAAAATAAATCAAGTTAGCTCTAATTAATTTCAGAACACAGGGTCACAGAAGATGACATTCCACACCTCATCTCCCACAACATTAAGAGCTAAAGCAACGCCCTCACACAGGAGCTGTGCACTTGGCTGCCTCAGCATTCCTCAGACCTGGCCCCAAAGTCTGAACTGCCTCCAAACCTCTTCTCTGTTTGCACTGCGTTCAAAATGAAGTGAGAAGAGACAAAAGAAAAAAGGCAGATTAAATACTGAGATATGGGAATTCCCTCCACTGTGATTACACTTCCATAGCTCTTAATTGGAGGCAGGCTGAGATGGACTGAATAACAGCACTGCAGCGGACAGTCCCCTCAAAAAGCGGACAAAAACCACTTGTATTTTCTCTCAGGAGAGCAGTTTATCTACGGAAGGACACAAAGGCAAGGTGCTGAAGTTTATGCCTACAGCAAAATGCCTGGTAACTTACTTTGCTTTGTTTTCTGTCCAAGTAGAACTGGTGTTGACTGATTGCCATTACCCAGATGGATTTGATCAGGGACGTGTTTGCATACCAGGTTTGCACTACCAATCCGCTCTGACCAAACGTCCTTCTTGACACTGAAATCCTGAAGAGGTGAAAAGAAATGCAACTTTAGGCCAGGCCTGCTAGATTTCAAGTCCCAAAAGCCATCAGTGCAGGACACCCCTCCCACCCATCTGTTAGCACCATGACCAATATCCTGGCTGGGAAAGATTCATCCCACAGCTCCCAGTGCCTCTGCAGCCTCACCTGCGCGGATCGTGTACTTCCACGGCAAACTTCTTTTCACGGAAATAGAGATTTTCCAGCTGCTTCCATTGAAAAAGCTAGGAGAAACAGGAGAGAGCAGAGCACCGTCACTCCAGCAGTCACCAATCTTTTCCCTCCAGGTTATAAAAATTCAAACCACAAGTTCTGTGCATCTTCAGTTAAGGCATAGGCTCAGCAATAACATTCACAACATCAATTAAAACAAACATATTAATGCATAGGATGCCCTTGAAATAAATGCACACTTCTATACACAACGCATTGCAACTTGTGGATTTTGCCAGTGACAACATCTGCTTCCACGAACAGCGCATTTCATGTCACCGCCAATGCCTGTAGCGACCTCGGGAGGGTGGCCAAAGTCCTTTTCTCTCTGATTAAATGCAAAATAACTCTATAAAAAGAAATCACAGAAACCGACTGTCTCTCCCCAGGGAAAGGCAGCTGCTAGGGGAAGCCCAAGACCTCCCTCTTCCGATATTGGGTGCAAGGTTCAACGAGACACTGTGGAGCAGGGCTATGACACACACAGGGAAACAGCAGCGGGTGGAGGAAGCCACCCCACAGCACACAGACACTGGAAGGAAACCACCGATTTCCTGCAAAGTGCCGTCTGGGAGCGCATCATGGAACCCCCTCGGCAGCAGGGATCACAGCTGAGCCCATGGGCTGGGGGCTTCCCAGGAACCGCTCTCCCTTTGTGCATGGGCTCATGGGCATCCACATGGGTGTCCCCAGGTGTCCCTGAAGGCAGAAGTGGACCCTTCACTCCAATCCATTCCATCATCCCAGCAGATCGGTGCCCCCAGCCCCAACGTGATATTCCAGTACAATTTGGCTGGAAACCATCACATTGTGCCAGAGCTACGGAAGAATTTCACCTTTCATAAAACTCCATTTGATGCCATGCTCCACCTGAAGCACTCCTACGACGGGCTGGAGCCGAAACCCAGCCTGCTTCACAGATCTGTGGGAAAAACCCCAGCACTGCGCCTTCAGTGACCTTTCATCTGCTCAGTTAAAGCTTTCTTTTCGAGCACCGTGATTTATTATTAGACTCTGCTCGATGAAAAATGCAGCAGGGGGAAATGCCATCGACACAAACCAATAAGTCATTCCCACAAAGATCGCACAAGTCTGACTGCTTCGCTAAGTTTATCTTCGTACTCAACGCACCCTACGAGCGCTTTTCCCACTCCGTCGCCGAACTTCCAAACAAACATTTCCACAACCGAACGCGGCCCCGGTTCCCCCTTCCCGCCAGCTCCGCACTCACCTCCGCACGCAGCCGGGCGGCATCGCCGGGCCCGGAGCTCCCCGCAGCGCAACGCCCCGCGCTCCCCGCCCCGAAGGGCGGCGGCTCCCGGCCCCCCCCTGCCCGGGAGCGGGGGCGTCCGGCCGGGCTCCGTACGGGCACTGCGCGGGGTCCT
>WBMW01004284.1:7423-60391 GCA_013396635.1 Penelope pileata
TCTCCTCTCCTCTCCTCTCCTCTCCTCTCCTCTCCTTTCATATGGATTGACTTCACTAGTCTAATATGCATCTGTGAAATGATACATGAACTCTTCACCAATAAATATTAAGAGTAAGGGAGATCTGTATATGATAAACCAAAGACCTTTTTGTAAGAGTGGGCTGAGCCAGTTAGATATGAGACTAGCACAAAATAGATAGCTTTGTTATAATGCATAACTTTTCATTTGCAGTCTCCCTGCACATCTCATATTAACAGTAAAACTCTCTTTGTAGTTATTTTAGTGCTTGCATTGTATACTCATGAGGCTGAATCTACGTAACTGGGAAAAATTTACTCCTGCATGTAGCCTAAGCTGTGGTTCATGGTTAGACTTAAGCCAATCTGAGTGCAGGCTGCCCATTTTCCCCTTTCTCCATTGCTGCATGTTTTCACCACTTCCTTTGTGACACCGTGGTGAACGGGACAGAAACAGATCAGCTGATCTAGCTGAAAAATAAACGGAAGGCAAACAACAAAGGGTCCCTTTTTTCAGACAGATTTGCTCCCTGACTGGCTGAGTGTGCAGTCCCTAAGAGCTGCTGCTGGCATGAGAGGAGATATAAGGTCTTGTGGTAAGGGTAAGACTGGAAAACAGATGGGACTGCCTCCTTTGGCAGCAATTCACTCATGCAAATCAGTTTAAAGCCATTTGTGAAACTATAGACTGACACTGCTATGTGCATCAATGCTGGATGCAGTCCATGAAATTATGATCACTTATATAAGGTCAGTGCATGGGCTGTGAGCTCACAGCATTGGAGGAGAAAGATGTTCTGGGAAAACATCACCCAGCTCTAGCAGAATACTAATCGACTACAGCAGTCCCACCAGAGAATGGGAATCAGACTTCTTTGCCTCATTGATGTTATCATAGAGGATTTTTTTTTTCTCCTCTTGCTGATTTTGCACAAAACCATTAAAAGTAAGTGTAACAATGAAAATGCTGTTAAACTGACAGTATCACTCATGAAATCATGAAAGACTTTCATTTGAATTACAGTGCAAATGCTGTAACATCATACATAACAGGAAGCCAGTGACAGATTAAAGTTAGGAGGAGGTCAATGTGCTTTGCCACAGAAGATGAAACTTGATGTAAACACTAGTGGTCCAGAACACAGCACACAGAAGGTCTTAGACTGAAAATGGAAGGGAAAATGGCAGATCTGTTTTTCTTGCAGCTTCTCTTAACAATCCAATTGCACTGACAATAGCAAAAATGTCAGTTATGGCCCCTTTGCTTTCAGAAGTAAGTTACTCCTGAGAAATTTTCATTTTGGTCAAAACTCCTGCAGAATATGTCCAGAAGTAAAAACTCTGAAGCCTGTTTCAGAATGCTTGACTGGAGTAGAACTGAAAAAAATATTCCTTTCTTGACAAACTGAAGAAAAATATTGCCATATAATCTCAGCATTATGCTGGAATTGTATTTCAAGGAAAAAAAGAAGAAGAAGATGAAAGAACAAAATTTGTCTTGGATATAGCTAATGTGCTAGATAATGCTATTTTTATTTTATTTATTTATTTAACAAAAAATTCTTGCCAAGGTCTGGAGCATTTGTCTTTGACATGCATGAGATTTGAACTTCATAGCTCTTAGATGCACCCTGGTGTTAGGTGCCAGTAAAGTATAAAAACCTAAACAGTGTTTTCTTTCCTTTTCTGAGGATGTTTACTTAAACTAGATTGTGCAGTCCTTTTTGTACCTTTACACCACTGTTAAACTCCATGATGTCTTTCTACATAAATAGTTCGAAGCCTTGAAATGGACCTCCGCACTTCAGACTTTACTGAAAGTTCAGACAGCAGCTGCAAGTCCTGATAGTCCCTGGAGAAGGCAGAAAACCACCTTTTCTGCTTGCTTTCTCCCAGGCATAAGGAGACCCTCTTACAAAGAGTAGGTGAAGCTTTCTCTTCTGAATGGTTGGTCCTTTGCAGATGTGGATGACTTGCACTAGAGCTCTATTTTAATTCTTCAAAGACCAAAATCCATGCAAGGCCTCACTCTTCCCCATGCACCTCTAGAGGAGCAGAAGGCAGTGTAGGTCACTCTGAAAGTAATGCCTGCTACTTATTTCCATGGAAACTACAGGAGATACAAAGAGCACAATAACACTATTTGACAGAGCAAATTATCAACTACAAAACACTATTTTGCAACATGGTCGCCATTTGCTTTGCATTTTCACCAGCCACGAACAACAGCCTGCATATCTGGCTGGTAAAAATCAATACCAGTGGAGGTGCCCCATTGTCACCATCACCACTGCTGAAACGCACCGCCACCCCTCACTGTGCTCACAGCCACTGTTTGGTCTCCACAAACAGTCAGCAAGCATCGATGAACGTCAATGGGTGCCATCTCTTCTGCATGGAGGAATTCAATGACACACCTGTGCTTCATCCGCACTGCCATCTGTCTGCATGGCAACAAAATGTAGCAGAATATTGATGGGAGGTTCAGCCTCTACGGCCACACCGACAACATCCGCCTCTGACATTGTGGGCCAACATAATAAAATAGGAGGCGTTACTGTTGCAGCAGCCCTCATACGTGAAGTTCAGGCTTAGGCCAGATTTCTTTTTGGTATGCATCAGGTCACAGCAACAAATGAAGCTTATGCAAGGTAATTATATAGATAGTCACATTGAATTCATTGACATTACTCGTGTGCATAAGGCTGGCTTCAGCAAATCGGAGTCTCCTCATTTCATTTAAATGACCTCTGATATGGAAATTATTTTTCCATTCCAACAGCTGAACAAATTACAGAATGATTTCAGTTTCAAATTAAGCATGCTTCCTAATAACACCAGATCAGAACTGTTTACATCTTCTTTCTTCTATGTCAGTGCAAAGTATTGTAGCTACATTTTTGTATAGGAAGCTTCCTTAAAATCGTAGCTGGGAATTTAAGTAATAAAGTATAGGATAGAGCTACAGCATGGAAACAGCTTTTTAAAAGAAAGCCAAAAGAGCCAACATGATGAAGAGGTGGTGATGCCCAAGAAGAATGAGCAGTGAAAAGATTTGCAGTGACAACAGTGTGGAAAAATTGTTTTGCACTTTATAAACTGAAACAGTAGAGAGGAGACAGAAAGAAATGTTCCCATACTCTCAGTTTCTCCCCACAAACTTGCTTCTCAGTGCCTATTTCTTTTGTTCCAGTAGTGTTTAGTCTCATCAAGTATTCGGGAAACACTGAAAGGATAAAGAAAATGAAGGTTAAATAAAGTAAGTGTGACTAGAGAGAGCTCACTAGAACTTCTGGTGTGTTACATGTGTTAATTCTGGCCCAGTAGACAGAAGATAGAAAAGGTGAAACCAGAATAAAGCTCCTTTTGTCTAAATGAAGATTCTTCTAAAGAATACCTAACAGCAAATCAAGAATAAATGAATACAGTAATGAGCAAAGAGAGGAAGCCTTTCCTGCTGAGAGGAAATACGTCTTCTTAAATCTGAATAAAGGAGACAAGGAACTGTCTTCAACTGGGTTTATGAAAAACATGACGATTTCTGCACACACATGAGTAAAATCTGTACTTTAATGGTAAAAGCCAGGGACATTTCTTGATGATTCTGTTAGTTTCTTGCAAGAAATCGTGTGATATGAAGATCAGCTGAAAGGTCAGAGAGAATGTCATTTAACAGTTTGATTCCCAGTGCTACTAATAGCTCTCCTTGTAGCTGAACTCATCCCACCGGTAAGCAAAGTCAGGGCTGGTACACAGGCATGGTTTTAAGAGGAAGAATTGCTGAACTCCTTTGAGTCTGCAAACTTGTTCAACTCCTGGCAGTTTAAGACATTCTGACAGAATTTTGTTATATTGTAACTAAGATCTTCTGTAGTATTGTATTGTTTCCTTCTCATTTACTTGAATACAAAGTTTCTGTTAGTAACATCTGAATAGTTACGCTATTATCTACATGAGAAGCAAAACGCAACCCATAACAGGCTTTTCTGTGCACAAGACACAAAGTGTAACAAGTCCATTTAGATACATGCAAATCTAGCTAGTGCTTGTGTGGCAAGTGAAGTCTCATTATCACCTCTCAGACAGGAAAACTTGCAAGTGAGTGATTATCCAGCCCTGGGTCTTCCACCTCTCAGACGCTTCAGGGTCTGGGAGCTGCTCAATTTCATTTGCGTCTTTCCACTCGATTAGACTTCTCACTCTGCAGTCAAAAGCAGTGATTGGCAAAAATGTTTTCCCCATCTGCTCTCTCACTTTGGCTGCTATTTTTTTTTTTAATACACTTTTTTCCCCTTTTTTAAGACAAGTTGTTTCAAGCATTTCTATATATTTTAGTATTTTTAGAGTTTTCTGACCTAGACATTGTTTAAAAGACTTTTAAATTAAAAAATTAAAAAATTAGTCACAAATTTGAAGCCTGACCATGTTAAGCTTCTGAAAATGACTGTTTTTAGGGCTGCTGCACACTGGAAGCACACACTAGTGTCAGTCAGTGGAGCACTGAGTATTTCATACAGGTAAAATAGGCCACATTCAGGAAGATAATTGTATCTGGATTTGTGAACACTTAGATTTAAAATCTGGTCTTCAGACTCTATTGCATCTCTGGTTGTCTAAACCTTGTTAGGTTCCTATCAGATGCTATTACTGTTGCATATTATTTGCCATTATGACAGTGAACAGAAGCTGCAGTTTAGGATTGAAGTGCCTTTAGCTGCTTCTGTATAGCACATCTCAAGATGCAGTTTACAGCTCTAAGTCATGTGAGTGTCATATTGTATCTCACAGGTAGCAGACCACTGCTGATTTCAGAAAGGAGCCCCTACTGCCAGGACTACTAAAAACAAAATAACAGCAACAAAGAAAACCACTCTAATAGGGTTTTGATAGAAATGTGGGTTTTTAACAAAATTATTCCCTGTGAGAAGTGTCTGCTTCCTTCAGATGTGTTGCTGTTCCTTTGAAATGCTGAAGATATGAAAAATGCAAATTTGGGAGTTTAGCCAATGTGTTAGTTTTGCAAATTTTTTTTACAAGTATGTCCAATTTCTCTTGTGAAAGAGACAGCATAAAATCTGATCTGTCCCATAGTCTTTAGAAGGAGAGGAGAATTTAATTTTGATTGACTTAGAATTGTATAAATCCCACATTTTACCATTATCCTTTGTAAGTTACTTCAAGGTAAAATAGCAAGGTAAGAGGTATGACATCAGCACTGCGCAGGAATACTGATGTTAGCTTCATAGGTCTGACTTTATTGCTGGAAGAGTATCATTGCATTAGCAAAGTGCTATATGTAGACTTATTACAGAACCAGCTGATCTAATTTGTCTGGCACAGCACTGTGTAAATACAGCTATGTTGCTTCACCTGTCAAATGGTTGTATTTTCATATCATGACATTACCTGGTGCTGTTCAGCTATTTTGCCAGTACATTCCTCTCAAATTACAGACCTTTCCTGAGTCGGAATGGAAGTCCAGAACAAGACTTCCGGTTGGTCAGAAAGATACAGAAGGTCTGAGATCTGGGTTTGAAGGAAACATTGGCAATGACAGGGACAGAATTGTGTTTAAACATCATGATGAAATGTCTTGCTAGTACTTCCTGAATTCTCATATAAATACCCACTCAATAATTTGTTTTAGTAATACTTCAGCTACCTCAATAGTACTGGTAGTAATAGAACTCCTTACCCAGCTCTGGATTTATTGACTTTAGGGTATGCAGTGTTGAACTGGAAAAAAAAAAAAAAAAGATTGAAAGAACTGAGACAGTGAATCAGATGTGGAGTCCCCTGGGAGATCCATTAATACATTACTGGACAGCAGAGAAAAGAGTTAGAAGCCAAGCAGAATAAATAGAATCAGTCCCTATGGAAATGTTTAAAAATGGCCAGCAAAAGGGAAAGGATCTATAGGGAGCTTCTGCTAATGCTGGACTGGGAGCTGAGCTTACTGAACAGAGCAGTGCTGCTTTTCCAAGGATTTTCCTGTCCCTGCTGCATCTTTCTTAGGGTGAGGTTTCCTTCCTAATGTACAATATGTAGCAATATGCCAGTGGGGGAAGTGCTGTGAGGTTCGTCATGTCAATCAGTGAGGAGCACCTGGTCCCTGGGCAGCAATCCAGAGAAGTTTCTTGCCAAGGAAGTGGCTTATACAAACTGTGAGCTGTGTCCACCTGTTAGGCATTGTATGCACTTGATTTATGTCTGCAGTACAGACATATTTGATACAACAAGCACTTTACATCAGTTTAATGGTAATTCTTGTAATTGGCACTGAATTCACTTGCAAACACCTACATGCAGATACATGTATTCTCCCCCTGCTTTTCTGCCTTCTGTTCTCTTTGAAAGGCTTTATTTCCTTATGTGCCTCTAACCGCAAGTACAAATGATGCTATTAAATTATGTACATAGCGCCGTGCTGTACTCAGAAGTAATGTTGAACCAGTCTATACTGCTTTTAAATTAGCTGAAGAAATCTCATTCTACTCTCAGAAAGTCAGCTAATATGATCTTCAAATACTTTGAGGAAAAGAATTCAAAAACTTAGAAAATAGTTCTGAGGAAGATACCAAACCCATTATTCTCTCACCACAGCAGCAAACTCCCGTTTCAGCATGTTGAGAGCACTGCTTGCAGAGTGTATCTGACTTGACATTTGAACTATGTGTCTTGGGAGATTATGACATTATATTTAAATGACAGGCCATGTGCTGGAAAGCCCAGATGCATTTGGTGCTCAGGGGAAAGCAGCACTCAGTAAAGCACTGTTCAAATATAGTACAGACTAAATATTTATTTATTTATTTGGTGTTATATTGAGCAAGTAGAGACTTACCAGGGGGGCAAAAGGGCTCCATCAATACTATGTCGAACCATTAACCAAAACCATCCCTAAGTATGTAAAGGGCAAAGCTCTTTGTCTCTACCACTGTTATCATGTTGATGGTAATTGTTTGTGACAGGCCAACTCCATGGCCCCATTTTGACATTTCAGGTTTTACTTTACACTACTGTAAAATAGAGATTCTATGTTCATGTACAAGTATTTGTGTACCTGCCATATTCACAGTGCTGCTACTAGCAGTTTTGTTATCTACTTGGTAGTTATTAAGCTTGACGCTACATGTTATTTCTTCATTTCTGGGAGATCATAAATGTTTATTTATGAAGAAGGTTAAAGCGCTGCTTTTTCCGTCCTATTTGTTCGAAACTTCCATATGTGCTAACTGTGGGAATCATAACATTGTCCTGTCTGTCCTGGTCATTTAAAAAATAAATTTGTTTCCTGTTTTCTCGACAAAGTATGGAGATGTCAGTACAAGGGTGGAAAAAGAGTATGTGATCATTTTTTTATGGGATCTCTGAATTAGATCATTCTAATTCAGTCTCACTAGTCAGAGCTATTTTAATTGACATTCTGGTTAGAAAAAAAAGTCATTTCTATGCTCAGCTTCACATATCCTGTCATTGAGGACATGTCACTGCTGCTTTAGGACAGTAACCATGATTTGTGAGAGCATTTCTTTCAATTTTGAGTGGAGTTAGAGCTCTTGAAATTGCAGAGAAAATCTTCAGAACATGAATCCTTATGATCAGAAGGCTAGTAAAGATCATATAATTTTCAAATTCCATAAAATCTTGTGCTTTTAACATAATCTGAAGGATTTGGGACCTGTATTTCTGCTTCAAAAATGCTTGGATTTAGCACTGTGCAAAAAGTACAGTGAACAAGGCTGCCAGGTTTGCTCTCATCCTAGAAGGGTCCTTTCATCTACCACAGTCATATTCCCAGGACTTGTTGACTCAACCTCATGTTTGCACAGAAAACAAAAGTCCAGGACATATTTAATAACTGTCTTTGTGTATCATGGAAAACGTTGGTACATATTACAATATTAGAATAGGAAGCAAACTGTGATCTCATTTTCTGTTTTCTGTATCTTTAAATGAACCAACTTGCCATCTGCTGACAGGAGCTGTAACTTGTTCTACACATAAATTCCAGGTATGTGTTACAGGAGGGGTCACATTAGGGTACTTATTTATTCTTTGTTGCCTTCCTTAATCTGGAGTAAAAAACTTTGTAGACTGACACATCAGCATGGGGTTATGGCAAATGGAAAACACACCCAAGCCACTAAGGGCTGAAACAGATAATATTATAGGTTGAGCATTTACATATAGGGATGAACCATAATCAAAGTCATCCAAGACGTTATCAACAAATTTTGATGTTTCAGATAAAATATGAGCCAGATCTAAACCAGTCTAGCCAACAATTGTTTTGATATAAACCATTCTCACATTCTGCCTCATTCCAAGCCTGTTCCTTGGTTGAATGGCACTACAGTGTGTGCTCTGTTCCAGCAGAGCCTAGAAACGGTTGCGTCAGGCTGAGGCAAACTCACATTACACGACAGTGGCTTCTTATTGCCTCCAAAGCAGCTGTACTGCTAGTTGTTCTGCTGGCTGAATTGCTGTCAGCATAAAGGAGACAAAACAGATTTGTGCAAATACTGATGCAATCCCCAGAAGACTTCTGCTTTCTCAGCTTCTAAATGCAAGAAACAAAATTACAGGGGATTTCATTGCTTATGAAACCAGTGTGCACAATATTTTCTTGTAACCGTGGATCTCTTTCTCCTCAGACCTCACAGTTCTGTAAGTAACACTGTGGCCCAGCTTGTGGCCTCTTCACAGAGCAGTGGTAATGCACTCACCCCTTCTGTGCAGGTTAAAATCAGGTTACTCAAGGTTTTTCCCATCAGATTGACCAATACTGCAGGGCAGAGTGCAGCAAAGTTGTTAACCTCCAAGTGTTTTGTGTTTTGGCTTTGTTTGAATTAAGCTGGTGCAAAAAGGAAGTAATGCTTCTATTTTTTTTCCTCCTTCTTTTTTATTATTTTTAGCAAAATGTTACTTAACCATGTGCCTGTACTAAATGTATTTCTAAATTCCCAGGACTGTGTTTTAATGTGACAAGTACATGAAGCCATTGTAAGCACTTGAAATTTCCTGTAAAGATAACACATAAAACACAATCAATACATACTGGTTTGAAAGAGGCTTGGACGAGATACCACCAAAAGTTAAGTGTCTGTCTGGTATTGTCAGATCAAGCATCACTTTATCCAGAAATTGTTAAAACTTTTAGAAACAAGAAGACATATCATGGTGTATGCTAAGAATAAAGCAGTTCTCCTTACGATGCAGAAGTTTATGCAATTTACTGTAAGAAAGCAGCAATATTACACTGCTAAAGGATCACAATTTTTATTACATTTACAGTTAGAAGCAGAATCTTTTTGGTTGTGTTTATGTTTAGTTCCTGGTATGGATTACAGTGTATTTTTTTTTTTTTTTTTCCAAGTCATGGTCTTTATAGCGTTATCCAAGCAAGGTATCTGAAAGGCATTAGCTTCAGGCTTGGTTATCCCATGCCATTTGGTTAGCAAGTGTGTCACAAGTACCCAGCGACGGTAAATCTTGATGATTTGCATGTGTCATCTCCATAACTGTGTATGCAAAACAGATATACAGCCTTCTGGAAATTGTCTTTTTTCACACCAGCTGACATGAGTGTCACTGAAAACAGCTCAGATTAAATTAGTGGGTGGGTACAAGTCACTGATCAATACTGGATCATTTAAGGGAATGCTGATTATATTGACACATTGTAGACAAATTGTATATGCAGGTTTAAGGGAATGTAGCTTTCCCCCTGGCCTCATTTATTGTGTTGTGGTTTCCATGTCATGTAATAGGAGCAAGGTTGTGCTGCTGCTTATGTTCTCCCCTGTAATCAATATCTCAGACACGGCCACTGTTGACAGTGCTGCCCTAATTGCCCTGTGTGCAGTATGGCAGGACACATTCTTTGTGTATCTCACTTTTCTCATTCCAGGGGGCCCAAGACAGTTCACAACTCTCTGATGATTTAGCTCATCCCCTCCCTTGCCACTTCACTTTTTTTTTTTCGTTCTCTGCATAAGCACAGACACGCTGGAGATGCTTTGCTTAATCAAGAATGTAGACAACCCTCCCACCTGTCAAGGGGCATATAAGCACATCTAGAAGGGGCTCCCATGCTTCCCAGTTTTGATAGGTTTTATACTCATAATCTCCTGCCAGATTTCCATGTCCACTTCAGTGAGACCTGGAAATTCAGGTGACTATGTTCAGTGTCTCAGCTAGTGGGTGGGAAACCAAGCTGTCTAAGCCAGATTGCATTTCTATAGTAGGATGGGCAACTGAGTAAGCCCCACAAGGAAGAGGGAGACCTCTCTTCCAAATGCTGACCTTAGTGTTTGTCCTTGACTAGATGGCAACTGGAGCCATCCAGCTTTTAATAGCATGAATTTGTAGGAGGGGGATTATCTGGGATGTACACCTGCACCTAGCTCAGGAAGTAGGTGTGGGCAGAATATGAAACTATGCAAAGTAACAGAAAAATGTTAGCAATGAAATCATCATCTTGAGGAGCCGTGCTTTACAGCAAACCTCAATTCAGCCTCTGATTTTGCATGTATAATAATTAACACATCCTGTCTTGTTGCCTTGTCGTTTAGATTGCATTGTAAGTGAAATCATTAAAAAGAGTTGAAAAATTCCAGGACAGAGGTGTTTAAAATATCTGAACTCATGGTGGGAAGTAGGCTTCTAGCTCAAACAGACCGTAAATGTTTCAACGGAGTTGCTAGATTATTCTTAAGCAGTAGTCATATAAATAGTTACAGAACGTCATTAGAAACGTTTAAAATACAACCCAGCACATTAGCATGACAAATATATTAGTCGTATGTGATTTAGCTATGAAAAGTGGCTTTTGTTCTGACATCAATGGAATATTGCTTTTGTTACCTCCTGGGTTTAGCAAGTACTTTACAGCTTGAATGACAATTCAATTGTGAGGAAGCGACAGAAAGTAGACACTCTGCTTATAGATCTTTTTAAAAAAAACTAAAAATGACTGCTGTTTAGATTAATGCCAAAAAAAAACTTTGAAAAGTAGAAGCTAGAGGGAAGAGAAAGACAATACAAATGAAGTGAACTCTTTAAGTCTAGGAGAGAACCAAATCTGCTGCTGAATTTAATATCAACTCATGGAACTAAAATGAGCTAAATGGTAGCTATGAATTCAGACACGTATGGATCGAGAGGGACAAGGCATATATCCGACAGAGGGAAATCAAAGCACAGACTTCAGGTCCCTGTTTAGCTTAACAGGCTAACTCTGTCATGTCTCACCTGTGTGGAAGGGATATCCACAGAGCACTGGATACGACCTTCCTCTCCTGGATGAGCTTCTGGGCATCTTCTGATCCAAGGCAGACAGAAGCACATTGCTGTCTGTTATGACCTCTACGATAACAGTCTCTTTCCACCTCTAGCATCGAAGATATCATCATGTTAATACCTGTAACTAAAAACAATTTCGATTTTAGTGATCAAAAAATGTCATGGTTTTGTTGTTGTTGTTTGGTTGCTTGGTTTTTTGTGCGTGCCTTGTGGTACTTCCGAGCAGCACCGCTTGCGAACTCGAGCGCGCTCCCCTGATGGAGCTAGACCTTTGGCGCCCTCAAGTGAAGAAAACTGGTTTGGACAAGTAGGAAGATTGGAAAAAGCAAAATCCAACCAAACGAAAACACAATTTTGAAGGAAAATGACGGTGTGATTGGAAACCGCTCATCCTACTTAGCATAGCCATCTAACTCTCTTGTTGCTTTGTTGTTTTTTGTTTGTTTGTTTGTTTCAAATTAGTAAGCCTAATGCAGATGTGCTACAGACTTTAAGTGCTATGTCATCTAACCATTAGGATCAATTCAAATAGCATTTATAACCACCTAAACAACAGGTTTGCTTTTTGAGGAGCTGGTTAGTTGTAACCTTCCACTGACATCAGTGGGAGCTATGAACAGAGGTTGGCAAGTCAGAGGGAACGATTTATTCACGGTGCTGCCTGCTTCTTCCTCCCATAGACTGCTCCCAAGTAGATGTGATCTTAGAAAATCTTTCAAACTCTCATATTTGTCTTCTGCAGGTGTGGTGGCTTGGTTTTCACTCCGTGTGTTAATTCTGTTAATTCCATGATGTTGTAGGTTTCTTTTTTTTTTTTTTTCCCCCGGGGGCCTGAAGTATTGGGATTTATAAGTGAAGCACGCTTTTATGATGATACACTGGTGAGGGGAAAGAATATATATATTCTGTCCATAGATTACTTTCTATCACTTTCTGTGATTGTCACCATCTGAAAACTGATACTTGAAATTCAAGCTGTTCATGTTAGCTGGCTACAGAAATTACTCAGAAATATTTGTGTACCCTAGTTGGATGAGTAGATTGCACTCAGCAGAAGTGGTTTGAAAACCCATAAGGGCAGTTCAGGCAAAAGTAGCAAATAAAAAGGATGTAAAGTGTTTTAGAAAATGTGAAAGCTTTCCCCTTTTGTACTGTGCAATCCCCATGGACCCAGAGAATTAGGCCACGCTGTGAATTGTTGGCTTTTCACAATGTTGGATGGAATTTATTCTCGTTTCATACTCCTCAGTTCATTGTGTTTTTCAGTGTTACTTGCAAAGGTGCAGCCACTTCCCTCTCTGTCCCACTGAACTGTCTCTCTTGAAGCCTTCTAGTCACGAACCTGTAGGGGAACTTTCTACTAGCTGTGTCAAGCCACTTTTTCTCCAATAAAATGCGTACTACTCCCAGTATGAATATTGAAAAGGAGTTTTGAATATTTTGTTCAATTAAAATGTGTGGCCTCTGAACAGCTGCCACAGGAGTGGCTGTGGCTTCCCATTTATAAAGCTGCCTCACAAAGCCTGATCACAGATTATTTACAGACATAGCACACTTAGTCTGCCTGGGTGTATGAGGTAACTGTGTAATCTGTGCCATATCCTTCCGGTGAGCTGGGGATCAGCCCTGCTGACTCACTGCAGCTTGAACTGTTTCGAAAGAAGATATAAAGTGGCCCATAAAACACAAATTAGAGATACCCAAGGATTCCAATTAGATGGAGTAAAACTATCTAGATATGTGAGCAAGGAGTAGTTTCTTTAGAAACAAGTGATGCTTCAAACAGGCAGAGCTGAGACTAAAGATCTGAGTCTTTTGAAGGCCAATGCCGAATGCAGACGGTGTTTTTTGTTCAGTAGCAGTCTGGCTGTGAGCTCATAGTCTTAAATTTCTGAGTCTCCAACAAGGTCCCATCCAGAATTGACCCACGTTTCTGCACCTGTTGTTCTTATATTAAGTTAGCATGGAAAATGCTTTGTGGGAATAACTTGTCTCCAGTTGTGAGTGCCCAGAGTGCTTCCCAGTAAGAGCAGAGATTGCCTCAGGGAACAGCTCAGAATAATACCCAGTCTAATCTTTTTGGCATGGGAGTAAGGAGAAAAGATTCATAATCTCTACCAAAGGCTGCAGCCACCAGGTTGAACTGTGAGGTTTAAAGGAATTATTTTCCGCCTCTTCCCTGTTTTTCCCTATATACTCAAACAGTCTTCGGTCTACTTAAGTCATCGGTTTGGTACAAATGATTCAAGTATCCTTGGCCTCTATATCCATTGACATTCCATCTCCACTTCAGCCAACTTATCAGAGTATGTACTTGTATTTTAAAAATACTCCAGTTTAAAAGAAAGAGGAAGAAAAAAAACAAAGAGGGAGAGGGTTCTGTTTCAAGACAATAGAAACGAGAGTCATTCTGAGTTGTGATGGGAGATCCTAGCATGTGATCCCTATCAATGTGCACACTAGCAGAAAAACAATAGGCCAAACAAATGAGAGACGGATTGGTAATAAAACAGGGAAGCAAAAATAAGAGCCCTAATATTCTCTGCTTAGGACCTCAGCCTAGGCAGAAAATCACAATGGGAGTGAATGCCTTGTTATGGCCTAAGTACCAGTATTTCTGTATTACTGGGGGCTGAGGAAGGGCCCTCTGCTGTAGAGCTCTCCTGTCCTCTAGGCCTTGTGGTATGGCTGAGAGTGTTCTCCTTTTGAATGCTGCTGCAGATCACATTTCAGTTTCTCGAATTTCCTGTTTTATTGCATTTGTAAGAATAAGCTATAGATTTTTTCCAGGTGTACTGTTTTTGGAAGTAAACAGCAAAATACTTTTTTTTAGGGCATTAGAAGTGAAACAAAGGCAAACTAGTGAGAAAACAGAACAGACTGAAGAGAAACCAAGCAGCAGGAATGGGTCCCATAAACATACTGTATGCAAGATGCAAATCCTTTGTACTCTCCTGGGGCAAGTGCATAGGATTCACTAGGGACAAAAGGACACCTATAATTTTTTAACCCTACTTCTCGAAAACAAACTTGCAAGCCTATTTCAGATACCTAAATTTTCTATATAGTTATATTTACAGCACGTTGCATCCAGTGGGGAGTGACATATATAATTTTTTCAGATTATTTTGCATGTGTGAAACTGTTTCCTGAAAGATGTTCCATTTGGCATGGATGACTGACTGATTGTCTCTTTTGGTTTAAAATAATGATGATGTTGGTGCCATGCGTAACAGCAATTGCTAAAAGGATGTGAGTCACCAAGCCAATCATGGCTTGCTGGCTTCTAACAGTAACAATCTAATCTTGGTACTAAATTCAGTTTAGGACTAAACTCAGCTGTCCCTCACAAGTTCAGGTCTAACTTTAGCACTAATACAAACGAAAGGGAAAATTTTAAGCAAAGAGTCTCCCTTAATCTTCTCACTCCTGCACTAAAAGAAGTTTCCTGGACACTTAAGAGATCACCTTACTGATACTTAAACTAAGCTCCATCCTCCTTGTTTATAACTCTAAGCAAGCAGTCCTTCTCCTCCCCGAAACTAAGATTACTTTTCCAAACTTCTCTTTACCTCAGTTAATGAAAGACTGATCTGAGCTCATCTTCCCTACCAAATCTGTTATCTAACCTTAATCCTAGCCATAAGACTAACCTCACTTTTAGCTCACAGCTAGTCATCTACAGCGGTCAAAAACACAATTGTTCATTATGCCTGATGGCATCAACAGTAAATTTATCTCATCTGCTTTTTAAATATCTTTCTGAACAATGACTTGTATACTCAAGAGAGTCAGAACCCTACCCCAAACGATCTCAGTTCTAACTTTGACTGTTAACTTAATCCTAAGGAGGAAATCTATCTCCAACCCCCTCTAAAGCTGGACACAGTTTTTTATTATCCCAGTAGATTCTACTATAAACTTAATGTAGCCACTCCTTTCAGACTCATGCCCAAATTTAATTTACCTCCAATGGTGAATCCACACTCTATCTTGACCATAATTTTAATGCTACGTAAAGACATTTATCATCTCTGAAGATGGACATATTAGCAAGATTAATGGTAGAAGTGCTACTGTGAACCCAGAGACCTAATATAAACCTTAGCCTAACCTACCTTAAGGAGTTCTAACCCAAAGCTCAGCCTACTTCCTAACCCTACGCCTATTCCTGATTCTCCTGTTAACTTGAAGCAACCATTTCCAGCCTTACAAATGTATGTTTGTAGCCCCTGATGATACCTGTCCTAATTCATGCAAATTTGTCTGTGTAAAACGGGCCTAGCAACAGCCCCAGTTGAGTTTCAATCCTAACAACTGAAAATTCTAATCTTAATCATAGCAGGGATTCTGTTGTAAATCATAAGGGGAAATGAAAGTTGTCTGAAAACTAAATATACCACAACTCTCTCCCTGTATGAGCAGGTGCTACTCAGTGCAATCCCAGAGCTACCTGTTCTTTAACCTCACTGAGTCTCAAACTTGAGCCTGCCTGTAACTCAGACTTCAAATAGCAGAGCCCAGCATTCACCAGCTTCATGTTCTTCACATGCCACTAACAGTCAAAGAGCTCACTGTAACTGACACCTAGTATTCACTCTTGATTCTTTTACGTCCAAACCATAACCTCAGTTGCAATCCTATTCTAGAAATGCAGATAATACTATAAGACTTGAAAGGCAAGTTTTTTGCTTGACACATAACTTAAAAAGATCTCTGTAAAACTGTGTGTTCCATCAATTCTCTAAAAACTATCCCGTATCCATTTTGTTTCTCCCATGAAAACTAATCATGTCCCACAATAAAGGTCCTAAAATCAAATCTGATAATTTGTCTGACAATACATGAAGAACTTCTGCTACATAAGTAGTTCTGCAAATGCTGCTGACAGTAATTACAGCTTTTGTTGTGTGTCAGTAACTAAGCCAGCATCCCTCAAAAAAGAATCAGGGCCTTATTTGCCTTCTAGTTATGTCACTTCTGCATCATTGTAATTTCACTGCCAATAGCAGAATTACCCTTGATTTAAATTAATATAAGTGAAAGAAGAATCAGATGCATAGACAGCAATAGGAAATGTGGGCAGTTCTTAGAGGACTGTTTTTGCAGTCACTTTTCTGATTGCAAGCATATTTCAAAAATACGTGTTTAAAAATACTAGCCTGTGGGTGTGTAATATATCAGCACAATTCAACAAACATTGGATCTCTACGTAGCATTAAGCAGAATCCTGCATAAGATACACAGCTAGCTTCAGCCAAGGGCAACAGATCAATGAGGTAGGTCCCACCGCAGAAATTTGAACTCCAGGGTATCAACTTAATGCTGCTGGCCTGGAAATAAGCTATCCTGACATTCACTGCTTCTCAAATCAGTGTTCTCCTCCTTTCATGACATCATGTCTGTCAGCACCATTTACTGCCAATTGATAGGCAATTACTGGTATCCTTGCACTTGGAGGGAGCTGAACATGCTGCAGCACCTCAAGCTACTGTGATCAAAGTATATTTTGAACTTTTGGTAGAAGTCATTGACTAGAGGCGTTACACAAAGATGCTCTGAGCTGCTGCCAATTCCTAAAGCCACTGGATCAGCCTGAAAAACTGAAAATGAAATAAATACAACAAGACAGATGCCACAAGTGAGGTACTCCACCCTCTTTTTCTTCACAAATTTTGTACATTTACTGGTGTTGTTGCTGTCTGCTCACCCAAATGGAGCAGACAGAGAGCATTGATATGTTCTGTTCCCTATCCTGTTCAAAAAATGCAATGCACTATTACATTTAAAGATTGTACAAAGGTCTCTAACCAGCATTTAGGGACAAAAAACAAAGGTTGTCTGTACTCCAGACCTCCTGGGCAGTGTGAGAACATCCCTGTTGGCAAGGAGACAGTTTAGCATAGCTGATAAGATCCATATCTGTTTACAGCGTATGGATTATACATGATGATACAAAAAATCAAAGGCAGGCATAAAACCTAATCAAGAGAAAAAATACATTTCTACAAAAAAAGGTTAGCAACTAGAACCATCTGCCACTGTGCCTGGGACCCAGAGTTGAAGAGGGGGAGGAAGAGGCTGTTCCTTGGATAGCTCTTCAGAAGCTAATACTGGCAGATCAAGGAGCAGCCTATACCCAGTTACTTTTGACAATATCTCTTGCATATATGCATTTCTCAGGGTGTTGGATAAATGTACATGCTCGAAATAACAGTGTGATGTCAGCTGTGGCACTCATGCACACCTTTGCTTGTGCACAGTCAGCCCGTGTCAGAAATCTGTCTCCTCTTGCCTCAAATCCCACAGTAATAAAAAAGAGGGCAAGGCAAGGCCATCCCATATGCTGACAAAAGTTTGCAGAGACTTGCCTGAACATTTATTTATAGTAACAAAGGATGAAGTTCTCTAGGAGCTTCAAAATATAAAAAGGACCGATTCCAAAAGAATGTAGATAATCGTAATGGTCCTCAGCATAATTGAGAATGAAAGCTCCCACTTTTTGAATAAGTATCCCTTAAACTCCTGGGCTCTCTGTTCCTTTTCTAATTCTAATTACCACGCATTTTATCTTGTTATGGCTGAACTGATAGCTTTTCAAGAAACAGGGCTTATTTGCCTTACCATTGCTACTTAGAATTACAAATTAGTGGAAGCTATGACATTCTCTGTCACCTTCCTAACACAACTATTTTTCATCCAAGTCTGACTAACGGTTAACTTCTATCAGCCAAATCCTCCTTTCTGACTTGGCCCTAATGCAAGGCCATCATGTTCTCCAAGGCATATTCTGTACTGAGACTGCAGATTTCCACGCTGAAATGAAGCGACTCTTGAGTCCAAGCACAAGCAGTTTGTCTTTTGACTTCTGAGCTCTCATTGTCAGTACTTGACTCTGGGACAGGTGATCCTGTTCTTTTTTGTGTACTACTTCTCCACCTCTCCTTTTCTAAGAGACAGATGTTATTAGGGAGACTTATTAAACCCTTTCTTATTTTGGATGTGTTAAATGAAACCAGGCAGAAGAAATTCAAAAATGTTCCTTTTTGTCTTTTTTTTTTCTTTTGTTCAGTAATGAGGCTCTTAAGGTTCATATTGAATTTTTTACCCTTCAGAACACTGCAAATTAAATTAGATGTTGCCTGGTCATTAAGATAGTCAGTGAGATACCCTGTGGAGAGGATTTGAAAGCCTGCAGTATAGCACAGATACAGTGGAGCCGGGAGTAGGAATTAAAGGAGGCAGCTGAGTCATGAGATGCACAGCAAGCCACTTTCCTAATTCCCTCCCAGCGACAAACTGAATCAGCATTAACCTGAAAAGCATATTTCTCAGACTTTACCTTTTGAGAACAAGGTTTGAAATCTACAGTTAAACCTCATACTGATATCTGTATTTTATTCTTTAATGCAAATGAATTCATTCACCTGGCATGCAAACTGTCATCACGTGATACTCAGAAATGGCACACTTAAGTGACCACAGACATACAAGAGACATACAAATAGGGTTTGAAACTTTAAGATGTTTACAAACCCAAAGAATACTCTGCAATATCTCATGGAATTGGATAACTGAAACAAAATACTAGACCATGTAATGACTTGAAACTCAACACCTTTAGATCTGCAACATACTTTGAATAGTAAATAGAAAATATAGACAATGATTACTCAGTTCATTCCATTCAAAAATAGTATCATGGTGAATCATGCTAGGAAAATACCAGGAAAAAATAGGGGCAATCTCACAATTCTGAAAATAGCTGCATTTTTCCTAAACATTTAGTGGAGTTAGTTCTACTACAGAAGCCTATGTCAGGTGGTTTCACTGTGTTGTGCAACAAAATTAATACACAAAGTATCAGCATGAAGCATAAGGTTGAAATCTACTCCTAGTGTAAAAATAATGATGTTATTGAGGCTACAAAGAAGGGTGAAGTCAGCACACCTACATGATAACAGGAATCAACATCTTTTGTATAAGAGACCAAAAATTCAAACAAAATATGGAAACAACCAGTTGTTCAGTGGAAAACAAAATCCAAACTGCAGCCAGGCTCTGGAAATATCTTCTTCTTCTTTTTCTTTTTTTTTTTTTTTTTTGATCATTTGGNGGTACTCTTATTTCTATGTTGTCTCTATTTTTCTGATATTCCTATCACCATGGTAGAGAGTCCTTCCATCTGCTAATGGATAGCAGTTAACATCCAGACCAGATATTAGGAAGAATTTCCCAGTCAGGTAGTTAGTGAAATACTGGAGACGTCAAACTGAAATGCTGTTGACTGTCTTTTATTAGAGCATTTCAAGAAGACGTAATGTTCTGTCTCAGTGCTTGGAGACGTACTAAATGACCTACTGAGGTCCTTCCCAGCCCTGCATTTCTGTGATTCTGACTCAGAATAGCGATCTGTTCTAAACTTGTATTAATCAATAGAGAGAAAAGTTCAAGTCAGTTGCCTAATGACAACTTCAGCTGATAAACTCTCAGATGGACTTTAACCTTCCAACACGGTGCCACATTTATTACCTGGTACATTCACTGATACTGGAGGAGGCTGAACATACTATCATCAGCAAGAGAACAGATGTAACTGGCAGGTTTCTGAGGCAGTTCCACCCTAATGATTTGTGATTTAATGATGAGCCATGAATTTGCACTTGTATCACAGCCACACCACAACTGCTAATGTCCCAGGAAAACCCAACTCTTCAGATAGTAATCTTAAAAGTTGTTTCCAGGTAGAGGCATTTCCCCTGCGTGTCTGCCCTCATTCTAATGTCCGATTTCCCGTGCTCTAACTCGTATTTTCCCATGTAAGTGGAGCCCTCAGCTCCATGCAACCAGTCCACATAAACCTCTGGACAGTAGAGGTGACCGTGGAACCCCTGCTCACTTTCCATGTAAAATAATACTTAACTGCTGGTTATGTTTGGACCCTTTGTTAGAGGTTTTTAGGACAAAAATTGTGCATCTTGACACAAAGGATCTATTAATGACATTTTAAAGGAGTGGAGTCCCAGTGTTTGGGAAATAAGGAAATAAAATTACAGTCTGGACAATCTAGTGTGCCCCTGTACTCTTAGCTAGATATTGGCATCTTAATTTGATGAAGCCCTTTGTGGAAGGACGTGGGAGAGGTGACAGCATTCCTGTGGTGGCTCCAAGTTTCTGAAGGGCATCAGAGGGCGGTATCTCTGCAGAGTACCTCCATGGGCCCTATGGCTGCTGGGTTAACTCTGGGTGTAAACCACCCGACCACATGGGGCAACGGGAGAAGAAACAATTGGGCAGGAGGTTATACATAAAGACTGAATTTCTGGAACTTGAAATTTAATTTTTTGAGATTCTTCTTCAACATCACTTTGGGGCCTGCCAGCGTGCTGTGTCTTGGTGCCTCTTTGCAGGCCTCGTTCTGTGAAAGGTAACGGCGATAATGGAGACACTGAGGTGCTTGGACGCCAGCAGTCCGTGCCGCTCACTCAGATCCCGAGGCGGGACAGGGCTGACAGCCTCGCGCGCTCACGGGCCCGAACCCAGGCCCCCTCCAGCCACCCAGCGGCACTCACCACTCCAGACCTCGGCCGCCGCCGCCGCCCGCCCCGCCCACCGCCGCCATGAGCGCCGCGCGGGGGTCGGAGGCCGTCGCGGAAGGCGGGGACCGACCCGAGTCACGTGACGGTGCCAATATGGCGGCGCCGTGGCTGCGGCGCGGCGGCGGCCGCTGAGGGAGGTGCGGTTCTTCCGGGTGATGGGCTCTGAGCGCTGCCGGCCCCGCCATGCAGCCCCCGGCCCGCGAGCAGGACGCCCGCACCAAGAGTATGTTCGTGTCGCGG
The DNA here is from genome assembly GCA_013396635.1 of Penelope pileata. Lineage (NCBI taxonomy): Eukaryota > Metazoa > Chordata > Aves > Galliformes > Cracidae > Penelope > Penelope pileata. The sequence continues at coordinate 28,590 of WBMW01004284.1, forward strand.
GCCCTGGAGAAGATCCTGGCGGAGAAGGAGGCGAAGCGGCCCCCGCACGGGCAGCTGCGGAGAGCCTGCCAGGTGGCGCTGGGTGAGTCCGCCGGAGGCCGCCGGGCTGCGGGGAGCTGCGGGCCGGGCCCGGGGCGGGGACACGGCCGGGCCCGGTGGGGCGAGACCCGGGCGGCCCGAGAAGGGGGGAGCGCTGCCCCTGGTGCGAGGGCAGAGCCCGGGCAGCCGCTGTGCTCCGCTCTGGCCTCGGTGCGAGACAAAAGGGTTCGGTTTGGCACTGTAGAGCTGATGCGAGGAAACTAACGACAAGCTTTCCGGCTGGGAAGCGGGCTGAGGGCCCTCCCTTCAAGAGCCTCAGGGCTCCGGGCTCTGACACCGCACCCCTGGCCCAGAACTTGGCGGTGCAGCCCCGGGGGTGGCTGCAGTGCCCTGCAGAAGTGAAACCCCTCCGCTGGGCTCGGCAGGCTGCTGCCCTGCGGGCCCGTCCGCTCCTAGCCTGGGTCTGCGTTAAAGTTCTGAAAGCGTACAGTGTGCTGTGCAGGGGAAAACTAAGGAAAGCAGCGTGGCTCTGACAGGCACATTTCTCAGTGGTCCTCCTGATCCCACAGAGGTGACGTCTCTTACAGTTTTAATTGCTTTTACCTTTAATTTGAGCACATTTGTGCAGAAAAATGAAACGGAGAGGCAGGCTGAGTGTGTACGGAGCTGAGCAGACGCACGTCCTGTCAGGTGTGTTGTGGAAGCAAAGCTTGGAAAGTAGCTGTCATCTTTATCTTCCTTCCCCCACCTCTTACCTTGTAGAAACGTGTAGGCATGAATTGTAGTGCTGGTACAGCCAGAGAAAGGTGGCCACATAGACATGTGGGGTTATTTCTTGTTATTTAGAGTTAACTTTGTGAGCAATGGAAATTACTTTCCCTGCTTACTTCCTCTTCCTGACTTCCCCAGCCATTCACAGGACTGGGAACCAGTTTTTCTGCCATGTAAATACATTTAGAGAGTACGAAAGGGAACTTTCTTGAAAGATTACTCGCGAAGGTCTTTGTTCGCTAGCACATCAGAGATGGTGATTTGGGAGGATGCAGCAGTCACCTATTAACATTTCCTGTTGGAGTACAACTGTTAGACCTCTGTGTTTTAAGGTGCCATGCAGCTGAGTCAGTTAATGCTTGTAAAGATGGATGTAAGTTTTGCTAATCTTGCTGGGGAAAAAAAGTCGATGACTTCAATGGACTAAAGCAGAGGTCAGCTAGAACAGATAACCTCCTGTTAGCCAACTCCCCTGCCCTAGCAGGGCCATGATTACTGTACCAAAGAATCTCTTACATTTGGTGAACATTGCCTCATCTTAAGTTGACAATGTGAATACAGTTCTTTTTGTGTGTTAATTTTTTCAAACTTTATTCTGTATAGAATAAGCTTCTTTTCACTCAAGAAAAAAAAGATTGTGAGGTTAATTAAGCTCATACTTTGTTAAATAAATCTATGAGTTTAATTTCAAAAGTGTTTGCTTAATTATTGAGCCCTGTGCTGTAGTAAATGTGGTATGGAGTGTGGGAAGAACATTACTTTCAGTCTGAAGAATTCAAACCAGACTTATTAATTTACACAAACTGATAGTCAAGAAAGAACCTTCAATGCTTTCAATAACAATAAGGTCCAGTTAATCTTTAATAATTAAATCTGAGTGCAATTAACTCAATCTGAGAGAAATATAAAATTACTTTTATGGACCTGGTCACTGTGTCAGCTGTTGTCTTCCCCCTCTCCATAACATGTTTCAAACTGTCCCTTTCTACCTCTTAATAAATCTGTTGTGCTCTCTTATTTATACAACGGTCTCTTTGATGGAGCTTTGGTGTATTGTACCTTTCATAAACTGTAAAGTGTGGGCATGGATCTTAAGGAAATTCTAATTCTAAATAGGGAGGAACTGGTGTATTCTGGAACTGCCCCATCTAAAGTAACCTGCAGCTATTTCTACAGGTTCTGCTGCAGTGTTACTGGAGTAGTGTTTATGTTAATTACACATGCTTTAAATTTTTGTTTGGTGAGACAGAGGAATGTATTTCTAGCTGTGGGAATGATGTTCCAGTTTTCTTCCACATTGTAAATGTATTTCGCTGCTGAGAACTTAGTACTGACAATTGCTGTCATTGTTATCTAGGAAATCTAGGTGGTAGTTAACTCTGAACTATTGCTGCTCTTTTCTTCTGTTCCCAATATTGTGTTTTACTGAACCAGTAGTCTGCAGTTTTGGACTGCAGAATATCTTCATGACTTTGTAGAAATGAGAAGTATCGTAGGCTCCAGTGGGGTATAAACATGGCAAGGGTGAAAGGAGTGCTTATTTGCTCCCGAACTGTACGGGGCTTGTTAGCTTGCACTGCTGGCCCAAAGCAGTGATGGATGTGTCCTTGGAAGTGGGGCTGGTGACAAAACTAGTCCTCAGTTGTTTTTTCTTAAAAAAAAAAAAAAATAAAAAATTTTTTTGCTCTGTCCACCCCCCTCTTGAAATATATAGAGTAAATGTTGAGTAAGCAGAGTTTGAATGGATTCCTTCATTCAGCCTCTTGCTTCATCTCTGGGTGTAATGGTTGTGTCCTGAACTCTTAGTGCCAGTAAGCCCCAGGAGAGGTGGGGAGAAGTGAAGCTTCTAAACAGAGAAGCTGTTCTGCTCTGCTTTAGAAAACTGTGATTTTGAAGAAAACTGGTTTTCAGCAGCCAGCCAGTGTATAAATAGTTGCCTAATAAGCACGTCTGTGGAGCTATGGGTATACATGGTTCTTCATCTACTGAAACAGTCTGTGTCCTGACAGATTTGCAGTGGAGCACAGTGCATATCACAGCAGTTCATGTGGGAGAAATGCTAATTGTGCACCTGGGTCTCTCAAACCATTTGTCTTACCCCTTAGGACCATTTTGAACAACCTACTGTGCAGCCAGCCTGGCTCTGTGACCTTTGATTGCCTGGGTACTTCTATGTGCCTGTCCTGGAGCTTTGTAAACAACAGAACATGTTTAGTTAGCTTGATAATAAGCTTTAAAAAAAAGAAAAAACCTCTGAAGCCTTGCATTCACTTAGGAATCTGTGCATTAAAATAATCTCTTGACAGACATGCTGGATGTCTAAAGAGAATCTGTTTGTTGGGGTAGTGCAGCCTCTTGGCTGGCATGCTCAGGGAGTGCCGGGGCAGAGCGAGGAGGGGTTCCTTTGCTGTGGCAGCCTGCTCCAGAGGGTTCTCTGGCGTTGCATAGAATCAGTTCGTTGTTTTTCTGTTGTTTTAAATTTAAGGCAACGTGGAATTAGGCAATGCAGTGGACTTGACAGAAAATGAAAGAAAACAAAAAGCTGTTTCATGTGTTTGTGTTGGCACTGCTCTCGGGTGCTCTGAGCAGCTGTGGAACGACATTGCTCATGTCCTTGTGCTGACACAAACTACACCACTCTCTGCACGGGAACTGGTTTGCTTCCACTGAGATGAACTTGGTTGTTAACAAGGGGTACAACTAACTGCAAGCAGGCAATTATGTCTTTCATTTTAATACATAGTTTTCAATTTAAGCAAACTTCGACCATCCATCTGTTATAGGAGCTATTTTCTGCCAGTGCCTCATGCTGCTTTCGTTGTGGCAAGAAGCTCAGGAAGGAATGGCTGCAGGGCTGTGCTTGTTGCTCCAGTTGTGCTGCCTGTAGGAATGTGGAAGGAGCGTACTGCGTGGGCAGCGCACGGTGCGTGGGGTCGGACGTGCTTCTGGCCGAGTAGATGGATGTAAGCCGGTGTGTTCTGGCTGTGAAAGCAGCAGGCAGCTCTGCTAGCAGGATCACCAGGTGAGGGTCAGTGTTGTCCTGTGCTGGCCAGAGGCTGTCCTGTGTTCCGGCTGTTCTGGGGCTGTGGAAGGACCTGGCTGTGCCCTTACTGCTGCGTGGAGCAGGAGCGTGCAGCAGGTTGCTGGAGGCTGGCAGTGCCTGCTCTGCCTGGGCAGCTCCTGCTGTAACAGACCTCGGTTAGGCAACCGCGTGTTTCACTGGCTGCTGGTGGTCAGACCACCAAATGAGCTCTGGAAACCTGGATGTTTCCAAACTATCTTGTTGCAATCAGTAGCAGCGGCATGCCTGTAACTTGTTTTCATCGTCTTATCTTTTCTGCCAACATTATTTATTCAAATGCTATTGTGACGCAGGCAATTTTATGCTTCTTTGGGAAACCCTTTATGTAATAAAATTGTGGGGAACTTGATCGGACTATGGTTAGTTTTTTTTTTTTTAATTTATTTCTTAAATATAGGGAGGATTTTGGAAAGTAACATTATCATTGCTTTAGTATGGAACACTAGTCTTATTTTCTCCTGATGCAAGATTTAATATAACTGTCAGTGAAGATGTTATTACAGTATCAAAAATTTTAAGATGGGCCTAGACCATGTTTCCTTATGGCTAAAATCTTCATGAAATTTACACTTAAAACTTCTTGTGCTGTGCTGCTTTGCTGGTAAACAGTATTTGGGAAAGTGACTCGTTTGAGAGCAAGGAAAATTTTCAGTTGTTTCTCCCTATCCCAAAAAAAATATCTCTACACATAACTTGGTTACTCCCTAAATGTGGAACTGAGCACTCAGGTTATTCTCGGCTACAGACCCTAGGAATGAAATGTGTTTTCTTGTGCAGTATTAGATTTAACAAAATAACCTTTTATTTCCTTGGGTGCAACTCACTGCTTGATATTTCTACTGTAGGAATTATTATTATTATTATTTTATTTTACAAACAAGGTTAAGTTGAGGGCTTTTAAAGTTGGGGAAGAAAAGCAATCATCTCAGCCCCAGCCCAGGCTGCTCTCCCGACAAGCCCTCCGTGCCTGCCTCCCACAGAGCTACACCAGCGTGAAGTCAGTGCCCGTGACCTTCAGCTTCGCTCCGGCCAGCAGCTGAGTGCCTGCAGGAACGAGGATGCCAGAACTGATCTGGATGAGCTGACCTAAATTTTGGCTGTTGGGCTGGCCAGACCAGTTGGCACTGAACAGGTTTCAGTTTCTACTGAAAGATCACGACTCTGGATTCTAACTGTAGCTAAGAAATGCCTTTCTTAGTGAAAATTTGGTGAGAGAACCACGGGTCTGTGAAGAGTCCTACCCAGAAACAGACACACAAGTAGTGTCTCCATTCTTAGAAAAGAAACGAGATGAAACTTGTGAAATACTTGAGTAAGGGGTCTATACTTTGTCTTATGTTCGGTGAAAGACCAGGTTTTGGTTAAATAATACTTGATCTTCAAGTTAGTATTTTCATCTTCCTGGCTGCCCTTTAAAACTTGAATTGCAGGAACTTGCATTTGCTTGCATAAAACAGTATGTTAGGGACACTTTTTATCATTGTTGAACCAGGTACAATCCAAGAAGTGGTGATTAAACCTTATCTGCTTAGTGTGCCGAGTATCTGCAGACACGCAGTGATCAAAACCCCAAGTACCCGGTGTGAGCTTCTCTGCCAGGCTGGTCTGAGGGGTGCAGCTTGGACTTCCTGGGAGCAAGATAGCTTCTGCTGCTGCCAAAGGAGCACCAAGTAGCAATGGGCACTTCTTGCTTTTTGAGCAGGCGTGTAACTTGGATCTGATATCTGCTGTGACAGTGCGGGAGGAGGGATGAACGAGAGGTGTGACTTCCTTAGGCGTGCCAGTTTGCGTGGCTGACTTGATTAGGAAATGGCAGGCTTCTAAACGAAGCCATGACCCGTTCTGGGTCTGTGACTCTTCAGTTGTGCTGTTGTCTGCTTTTCCATCAAATATGGGGTGGATAATGTTCCTTCAGTAGTTCTTGCTTCAGTTATTGCTGATGGATATCATACTGCTGCTTTCCTGACGGTGTTGGCCTTCATTAATGAGAGTATGGCAGGCAGGAGAAACTCCCTGTCCTAGCTGCAGCATGTCCCAGCCCGTAGTTAGATGGCTTTCCTTGGCACTTTGCTTCCGTTTTCTCTGTAAAACAGGAATAATAATGCTCAAAAATGGGTGTACTCTGCAAGGAACGTCCTTGTAATGTTCCATGAACAAAAGGATTATGCACAAACCTACAGTATGCAGCTGCTGCAGTTGTTAGTGTGTTCTGTGTATTAATGCTTCTAAGATTGTAGAAGTTACTGAGCTTCACAGACAGCACTGAAGTCTTTTGAACTCTGTACATCCAGTCTAAGACAGTGGTGCCTCGCCAGAGAATGATCCATTTCTGACAATTTTGCAGTTGAAATGAGTTTTGTAGGTATGGTAACTTGCAGGGGACATGAGGTTGGGTGGGATGAACAGGATTCCACGTGGTGTTGCAAGTGATTGTAGGGACTGGAGCTGCATGCCCTGGCTGTGTGTGCTGCTTGGTACAGGTGGCAGTGTTCAGTCTGTGCTTTTGCTGTGTCTGGGGTAGTGCAGTCTGCATTGTGCATCGAGGCGATGCATTAGAAAGTCTTAAAAAGCCATACTAGTCTTCTGGAAAGCTCTCCCACAGTGTAAGTTCACAAAGAACAAAAAGAAACTGCTGGCAAGGTGATGGTATCCATTTAAATCTATCTTCTCTGAGTGGGACTTGGTTTGAAACATTCAGCTGCTGTCATGCTGTAAGGTTATCAGCGGCGGGCGAAGCAGCCTTGTGCTTAGCAGGAGGCTCTGGTGTGTTGAGCTGGTGGTTTGTGTAGTGGCTTCTAACTTCACGTCCAAGCTCTCCAAGTTTATTCTCCCAGAGTGAAAAATATATATTGTATTTTTTTTTTTTTAGATACTCTTATAAAAGAGTATTTGGTGAGGGGGAAAAAAATAAGTTTTTAATGTAGTAGTTGAGAGCTGTGCCTCCCTGTAAATGGTGTAATTGTCTTTGATGTCAGCCTGAAGATGTTACAGGAAAGAAGTAACAAGTACTGAAGTGTAAGATTTAGGATTGAAACAGGTCTGCTTTATTATACTTTCCATATTTGTGATGGTGTTATCAATAACTTATGTTGGGTGTTAAATCTTTTGAATTTTTTCTTTCTTCCAGATGAAATAAAGACAGAACTGGAAAAGCAAAGGTAAATTATTGGTTGATTTGAACAATGCAAGAGAATAGCAAGTTGAATAATTTGATAGTGGAAATGTAAGAGGACATACAAGTTACTGCAATGAACTTGTGAATATTCAGTTGCTCACCTTTTTGCCCAAAACATGATATGGCCCATGTGTCCCAGTTGCACAATGTTTGTGGCTCGGGGTACTCAAGACATAACTGCCTTCTGAATTTCGCTATGAAATAATTGCAAAACTTCTAACAGGTGCTGGTTTTTCACTTCCTGTTGCTGGGCTTAATATAGCCTAAGGAGATACCTGCTGCCCCTTACGGTTTTCAGTTTGATGGCATATGACCTTAATTACATAGATCAACAATACCAATTTCAATATTACTTTAAGTAATTTTTAAATTTAATTTTACTTTAATTATTAACTTAAGGTGCAAAAGCATTTATTTCAGCACTGTGCTATGCTTTTAAAATAAGCTCCAAAATATGCTGCTTTTTCCTTGGTGTGCTTCATAAAGGCTCTGTTTATGTAACTCAGAATGACTTTGATAGTTTTATCATGAGATTGTGCTTTGGTATTTCAGGTGGTGGGGGACAGTGCTGGAGTGTGGGGGGGGAAAGGTTAAAGAATATATGGAAGAGGTCAGATGCAGTATAAAAGCAACTTCATTTTCCTATGTGATTTTAAAGAAAATTGAACTTTTTTAGAAAGTAGGCATAAGAGAAGCTTGCATTAGATTTGTAAGCTTCTGTGTACCATTCAGCTTTAAATCTGAAAGAAGAGAGTGGATAGCTTGCTGTGATAGAGCTGTTTAGAAAAACAAACAACTCTTCTCCTCTGACCTAGAGAAGGCACTGTTGCTCCACCAAAAGCAAACTTCATTGAGGCTGATAAGTACTTCCTTCCATTCGAGCTGGCCTGCCAGTCCAAGTCACCACGCATTGTCAGTACTTCACTGGATTGTTTACAGGTAAATTAGAACTTGGAGAGAGTGAAATGGAGTAACATGCAGCTAAAATGTTGTGTGCTGTTGGCATTCTTAGAGTGAAGAAGTAATATTATCCTAAGAATATACAGCTGTGCAGATATCTGCTGTGGGTGTTCAGATGTAGAAACTGTGCAAAATAGGTTATCATCGGACTTGGCTGAAAGTGCATCTTCCAAAAGCAAGAAGTGCATGTGTGTTGCTTTACAGTGAAACAAGCATTAATTGAAGCTCATGGGTTCTTATGTCATTCTCTAAAGATATTAAATCTGTGTTGCTTTAGAAGGAATGTTACGGTGATGTACTTGTAGTTCTGGTGTGATGGGAGATCAGACTCTGGAATTGTCCTACCTTGTTCCTCCTTAAATACCTGGAGAAAAAACAAATGTGACTTAGCCTCAGCTTACTACTTTGGTAGAACTTTTCTGTTGTGAGTAGATACAGAGGCTGAATACATTTTGTCTAGTTGCAGTAGGAAGAAATGTAACAGAGAAACGTGCATTGCTTATTAAATCTTGTTTTGTCTAGGAGTATGAACAGTACAAGTATTTGCTAGCCAGACTATAATGTGTTAAATTTTCATGTTAAAACTCTTTTAAAGTGAGGTATGTTGCCTATAACCCCCTTTTATTGTGTACTTAACTGTATTTTACTTAACAGTATGTGGTTGTCTAAATCACAGGATCATAGAACTAACTTGCATTCTTCTTACCTAGAAACTTATTGCATATGGACATATCACTGGCAATGCCCCCGACAGTGGAGCTCCTGGGAAACGCCTCATTGACCGCATCGTTGACACAATTTGCAATTGCTTTCAGGGCCCTCAAACAGATGAAGGAGTACAACTACAGATAATTAAGGTATTTTGTTTGATACGTTTTGATGTGATTTTAGTTTGCTTTTTCTGTCTTTGATTTTGTAACTGAAAAAAATAAATGTGGAACACTGTTTAGGACCCAGTTTTTCCATTTCTTACACCATTTGATATGTTATTGAATTTAAGCTATCATAAAGTCAGAACTGGTATGTGAAACATTTTCTTTTGGTGAGGCAGAACATAAGGGAATAGCTTCCTTCTGGACAAGTTCCATGACCTGGGAACTTTATTGTGCAGAAATTGAGCAGTTTGGTGTTCATTTTCTAGGTTAGTAATGCCCATGTTCATTAGGTCAGTGAGTTACTATCAACCTTGTACTATCATGCTGGAGAGCTTTCAACTGAAATGTGATTCAGTATCATGGACTGCTGCTCTGGCCTGTCTGCTCTCATGTCTGGTTTTCCAGAGAGTGCAGTGTATCTTCTCAACAAGTCACAGTAGTACCAGTAGTGTGTGTTCTGGTTCTGAAATCTGGGTGGGCTAGTGTAGCTGAGATTGTTGGTGAACCTTATTGTAATCTTAATTTGATAACAGTTTAGGCCAGCTGGCCTTTTTACAGAAATGAAGCTGTAAAGTGTAAGGGGGACTGAGGTGGAATTTCTCTCTCAGTGGAAAAGTAATTGTGATAAAAACGCTTCAACAGGTCAGGAAAGAATGGAAATGCAGGAAAGTTCTATTAAATTTTCTTTGAATTGAAATGTGTTTCCAGAAAACTAGAAAGTCTTATAAAAAAGATGTATATGTTTCATAACAAAACCACAAATTTACTGTTGAAGGCCTCCATGAAATTTATTGCCTCGGATCTATTGTTTTATGGAATTTTGCAGGCTCTCCTCACTGCAGTGACGTCTCCGTATATAGAAATTCATGAAGGAACAGTTCTTCAGACTGTTAGAACCTGTTACAACATCTATCTGGCCAGTAAAAATCTTATTAATCAGACAACTGCCAAAGCTACGCTTACACAGATGCTAAATGTCATTTTTACACGGATGGAAAACCAATCTGTATGTACCTATTGCTTTTGCTCATCTCAAGCATTTAGTCTTGACAAATGAACAGAATACTTGTTTGTGTGTGTGTATTGTAGTTAAGTATCTATTGATTTGTAATTTAAAACAGCTGTCAAATCCTGCAGTGAAGTATTCTGAAGTGTACCAGTTTGGTTAAGAATAAAATATGAAGCTTATGACTGATAACAAGGTTCCACACTGCAGTTTTTCCTGAACAGTTTTGTACAAAGAAATGATGAGATGCTTCTAAAATAAGCTTTATATCCCAGTGGCTAGTCATTGTGACTGGAGTGGCCAAGCAATGTTTTTTCTGTTTTGTTTTTCCTCATAAGCATGAGAATTCTCAAGGGAGCATCAGTTATCATGAACATTTATTTTTCCTTATGTTTTCTGCCTTAGATAACTTTTTCATAATGTTTTCTCAAGGTACAAGAATCCAAAGAAGTGGGAAAAACAAATCAGCAAAAGTCCCAGTCTCCTGCAATTCAGGTGATGACCAGGTCCCCTAAGATGGGTCAGTTAAGGCAGCACTATCAGGAAGGCAAATTCACTGCTCCTGTAAGCGTGGAATTAACTAATGGTGAGCCTGAGAGGACAGAATATGGAAACCTGAAGTCAGAGCAGGATTTGGTTCCTTCAGCATCAGGTGAGCAAATATTGCTTTCAGTTATATTTCTGTTGGAAATTGCTCTCTTGCACTACTGTTGGGAGAAATGGTTGAGGTTATTGGCTCAAACAATATTTGCATTTTCTTGTTAGCTATTTGGAGTATACAGGCCATTGTTTGATGTTGCACACAATATCTTAACCATTGAAGTGCACATTTGTCCTAGGATTCTTGTAAAACTATATATAGTTCCAGTATGTAGAATTACACTGAAACTTGATTAGTTTGATAGAAGGGAAGGAGAGGAGAGAATCACGGTATACCTGAAGCAATAGAATTACTTCAAGATAATTGAAATCCTTTGGTAAAAATATATATTATGAAAATGTTATCATACACATATGCTGTATCCAAATTAAAAAAAAAATAAAAAATAAAAAAATTCCAGAATGGAAAAAATCGTAACAGTTGATAAATACAAATGACAAAGGTACTGCATTAAATATGTGCTTTGATATAAATTGTGGGAATAACATGAATATTTTCATGCAACTTCTTTGAAAAGGCTTTAAATGAAAACTACTTTAGGAGAATATATACCTTCTAACCCTTCTGCCTCTGTCACCTTTCTCCTTTGCCGTCTTCCTAAACAAAAGTACAAAATTCAAAATTATCTCTCTGTTTCATCAGAGGAAACAACTGATGGAGGAAAGGAAATGGTTAAAGGCATCTTGGAAGATGTGGTTGAGTCAGCTGTGAAAGGTAGAGAAATCTTCAGAAGTAAAATAGATGTGTGTATATTGTGAAGCTCTTATTCCTGTAATAATAAAAGCACAGATTCTTTTTTATTATTGTGACTAAGTACCTTGTAAAGACCACATAAGGCAATAAGAACAGGCCTTTTAACTTAAGGGATTCTTTTGCTCATAGCTGGAAAATTCTTCTAGCTTGCTATTGCTGTTTCTGTCCCAGTCAGTTGTAGAGCTTCACAAATGTCATGGCATGAAAAAAGCTCGGTTTTGAGTCATATTTTTCTTTTTTCCCTTTAGTAGCTGAAGAGAAGCAGGTAACAGAAATAGCTAAGGATCTGCCTGCAGTAGAGACTGCAGATACTGTTCTTTCTGGCTCTAGTAATGAAAATGTACAAACAAATGGGATTCCTGATGATGGACAATCTGTTTCCTCTACTGATAATCTGGTAAATAACTTCACTGGATGCCTATGTATGGATAGGAAAGGTAAAGTTTTTTTTTTTTTTTTTTTTTTTTTTTTTTTTTTTTTTACACCAACTAATACAGTGGAATTTTGAGGAGGGAAGGAACAGAAGCTTTAATGTATGTGTCCTGCTTAGTTTCAAAAAGGAAGCAGCAACTTCAGCTTAAGTAGATGTTGAAAATGACTGTTCTAAAATTAATTGTTAATTGGACTTCAGCCTTGAGGGAAAGGCAGTCCAGATCGCTTGAATTCCCATTTTGGTTTCATTTATGCCTTCACAAATGTACTTTTAATCATTAACTAATTCTCAGAAGAGCTGTAGAATCTTCCTAATTGCTTTATTCCTTTGTCTCACTGAGGATCAAATGTTTTATTCCTTGCTTTTTAGGAAACAGATGTATCTGGACATCAAGCTGCTGCCAAATTTTCTCACGTTCTACAAAAGGATGCCTTCCTTGTGTTCAGGTCACTGTGCAAGCTCTCCATGAAGCCACTTGGTGATGGACCACCAGATCCCAAGTAATGAAATAGTATTCATTTTACTGTCCTTTCCAGGTAGCTTTTGGAGACAGAGGGAGTACAGTTAAGTAGCTGCTGTATGCTAAAGCAGGTATCCAAAATTCACCTCTCAGACCTCTGTTTCAGTTAGCTTGGTGAATCTAGGATTGAAACTTGTTTCATGTTATTAAAAATGCAGTATCTGAAAGGTTTGTGTTTAATGGGCTTAATAACCTTATCAGTTGAAGTGGCCTTGACTGTAGTATTAATGAAGTGTTGAGGGGAGGAAGGGGAAAAAATGTCTTAGTAAGTTGCAAGCATCTATTATCCTAGTCTGAGACACAAATATTTCTGAAAAATACCAAAATTAAGATGGTACCTACTGTCCAGCATGTCTTTCTGGTTTTCTTTTTTCTTTATTGAAATGGCTGAAAATAGCAGTTGTTCTTTATCGACGTGGAAGAAGTGTTGCAGTGCTTGTGCTGCATGTCTGAATACATATTTGTATACAATAAATCTTTTCTATTGTTGTTTGTTTTGTTTTTTCCTCACAGATCCCATGAATTGCGTTCTAAGATAGTGTCTCTCCAGCTTCTTCTCTCAGTACTGCAGAATGCCGGTCCAGTTTTCAGGACACATGAAATGTTCATCAATGCAATTAAGCAATACCTTTGTGTAGCATTATCTAAAAATGGAGTCTCATCTGTTCCTGATGTGTTTGAGCTCTCTCTTGCCATCTTTCTCACACTTCTCTCAAACTTTAAGACCCATTTGAAAATGCAGATTGAGGTGAGAACATCTTACCATTTTTGTGATGCTCTAGTTCTCAAATGAGGGTCCAGCAATGATAAAAATCCAATGGGAACTTAATCTCTTAGTTTTGTTTGCTTAATATACTAGTAAACTACTCCTGTATTTGAATTCTTCTGTACATGAGATGATGAAATTGAACAGAAATAAATTTGTATGTTTGACATAGTTCTAACAAGTTTCAGATCAAGTCCTTTACCTCGTGTATTCTGCAGGTGTTCTTCAAAGAGATCTTCTTGAATATTCTCGAGACTTCTTCAAGCTCCTTTGAGCACAAATGGATGGTGATTCAGACTTTAACTAGAATATGTGCAGGTATTAATATTGTTGTGAAAAGCATACTCTTCCTTTGGCAGCGAAGGAAGATTAATTAGATGTAGCATTTATCTTCAAATGTTTAAGATCTCTGGAAAAAAATGAATTTGATCCTTTAGTGCTTGGGTTAAATGTGTATTAACTCCCACTGCCTGCTCCAATGGAATATTTCCTGTTAAAAATGCTATTATGCTGAACTCTAATGCTTGCACTTTCATTTATTTTCAAGATGCCCAGTGCGTAGTGGATATTTACGTTAACTATGACTGTGATTTAAACGCTGCTAATATTTTCGAACGCCTTGTAAATGATTTGTCCAAAATCGCACAGGGACGAAGTGGGCATGAATTGGGAATGACACCTTTGCAGGTAAAGATAACAACTTTGAAGATAAGGTACAATTAATTTTCCATAAATTGTTGTGTGTATTAGTTAGCGGTATTAGATAAGTTGCGGCTGGCTGATGAAGCAATATGATTGATTTACTTGGTTTTGTTGCATGTTTACATTGTGATACTGGGCTTGTTCTGGCTGCTTTTGTTGGCCTGCCAAGGGAGGAGGGAGGATCAAATGAGCCTGTCTCTGCCTTACTCATGACTTTTTTTCCACGGTTATGCTCCAGTAGTGCCTTTATTTTATCTTCAGTGCACCTCATTCCTTAGATTAGAATTGCATTAGAACTTTGTTTTGTTATTTTTTATTGTTTTTTTTTTTTAATCCTGTGAAAAAAAAATCAGAGATTGCAAGCAATACCGAGAGACATTAGTGTCAGCATTTGAATAAGGCTGTTTGCTGCACAGCTAAAGTAGTGGGACCCTTTTCTTGTTTGTGGTCCCTGAGGCTATAGACACTTGCTGGATGTTCATAATTGTTCTACAATTAAGTTGCATTTAAGAATGGGTATCTATTGTCCTTTGGTTGTACTCATCAGTTGTCAATAGATCATGCACTTAAAGCAACTGGCATATGGCATCAGTCTGGTTATGGTTGCTTTTGGCCTGGATATATTCAACCTAAATAATCAAGGGACAGAAATTTACTTTCTATTATCAATAGATCTCCCCACAGCTGATAAACATACTAAGATTTGAATGGTATGATGTAATGCAACCTAAAAACTTGTGGATACAAGTGTATTGGTGTTTTGTTGTTGTTGAACGTTTTTAGGAACTCAGCCTGAGGAAAAAAGGACTTGAATGTTTGGTTTCTATTTTAAAATGTATGGTAGAATGGAGCAAAGACCTTTATGTGAACCCCAACCATCAGGCTGGCTTTGGTAAGGTTGTTTGTTTCCTTATGGGGAGACTAATTTGTTAAATGTTTGTTCCTGTGTTTCCTTATGGTTTAGAAGTTACTCAGTAGTGTGGATGCTAGGTTTTTACGTAGCAATTCATTCATACAAGTAAAATATTTTACAAATGGTTATTAATACTGTAGCAGTAACTGACTCTCCAACTGACTGATTCAAATAACCAGGGTCTGTTTTAAGACTTGTAGCCAGGCCATCATCAACGCTGTAGAAGCTGACTTATGTAGAAACATGAATGTGACGCATCTTGCTGTCTCTAGGTTCAAGTGTAAGATATCTCCATAGGAGCTGATGTTTTCTCCTTTTGGTAAACTACTTCAGAAATGCATCTGCATAGCATATTCATGTAGTGTAGTCTGCCAGAAAGTAAACCTGCTGAAGTTAGAATTTTGGCTTATAAACGTGTACTAAAAGTTCTTCTAACTAAATGAGTTTTTACCGAGTAGGATTACTGAAGTCTCTCCATGTTTATAAATAGGTTCATATAAACCATCTGAACAGGAAATGGCTGAAGGAAAATGCCTTGACAGTGGAGGGAGACGGAGTAGCGTCAGTTCCTTGGACTCTACTGTGTCATCAGGAGTTGGGAGTGTTGGCACCCAGACTGCTGTCCCAGATGACCCTGAGCAATTTGAAGTCATCAAACAACAAAAGGAAATAATTGAACATGGGATAGAGCTGTAAGTTTAATATGACAAAAAACCTAAAACTTGCCAGTAAAAACAAATGTGTACAACCATATTGATTCTTGCAGTCTTAGACAGTCACACAAACAGGGACACGTGACTGTTGAATTTAGCCTTGAAGGCTCTTGCTTGCTGCTTTCAGAAGCTAGTGCTGGTGGGGGGGCTGCTATAGTTTTAAAAAAAAAAAAAAAAAAAATTTCAGTGAAATCTTGAGTGGAGTGAGGGTTGTTTCATAGCTTTTCTTTGTGCTGGTATAGCCATGCAAGAGAGGAAGGTGTGTGTGTGTCTAGACAAACTAATTTGAGTAGGCATATACCTAGACAGAAACTAATTTGAGTAGGCAGACATGATATTGTCTTTCAGCTCTTAAAACATTTATTGTCTTTTATTGAAGTAGCTGCAATGGAATGATTGTCCAGCAGTGGTTTACTGCTGTTTCATTAAAGATCTTTGAAAAAACCTATGAACAGCAATATTTTTAATGGGAATTCTCCAATAACTAGTATTTCAAAAGGGTCGGTTTCCAATAGTTTGAATTTTCTAGCAATAACTCAAAGCTTGTTAGCAACCGAATGTACCTTATGAGATGTAGCCTACGGTACAATACAGTTAATGCATTTGCTGCACATTCTTTGACTTTTTTCTAACTTTGACAAAGATGAAACTATAGATCAGTCTTACGTGTAGAACTCTGTAAAACTAAAACTTCAGGATTGTTTCGGTTATGTGCCTCACGCTTTCTCCATGTTTTCATCTCAACAGGTTTAACAAAAAACCAAAGAGAGGAATACAATATCTACAGGAGCAGGGAATGCTTGGCACTACAGCAGAGGACATTGCACAGTTTCTGCACCAGGAAGAACGTCTCTGTTCTGTAAGACTATAGGCAACATAAGATAATTCTTATTGTTTTAACAATAGTACTCTTACCCCTGTTGTCATCTGATGCCTATGGATGTGCTCTGAGTTCATATTTAATTAAAAGATAGCTAAAAGTATAAGGATTCTAATGGGTATACTTAATTCTAATGCTGATTTTCTATTTATTTGCTGTCCCAGACTTCTTACTAAAGTAGCTGTTCACAGTCAAGTGCTGAAGAGATTCCCCAGGAACGCAGGGTTTATGTGTATCTACATTAGCAGTGTCTTGCCAACAAAGGAACATCATGTGCCACAGTGGCAAAACAGTCTCCACTGCATGTGAAATTGAGTCCAGTTTAGATTTCCTTGGCTCTACAGTAATGCATATGCCACTGGTTCCTTGCCATCCCTGTAACGGTTGCTCTGCCTGCTTTGTGAAGCATGTCAGTCTTACAAAATGCACTGCTATGCAACTCTTGTAGTTAAGCTTTCTTGCAAAGCTGGCAGTTGGATTACACAGTAATAACTGTCTCTTGTGTTTTTTAGACTCAAGTAGGGGAATTTCTTGGGGAAAGCAACAAGCTGAACAAGGAAGTGATGTATGCTTACGTAGACCAGCTCGATTTCTGTGGGAAAGACTTTGTCTCTGCTCTGCGTATATTTCTGGAAGGTTTCCGGCTGCCTGGGGAAGCCCAGAAGATTGATAGATTAATGGAGAAGTTTGCTGCTAGATACATTGAATGCAACCAACGGTAATTTCAAAACCTTGTATTGGATAAGTGCCTGAGAAATGGCTGTGTTGTTCATGGTCCTTAGGGATAAGATGCAGCTCCCACTCATGCCAGGGATTTCTACACGTTGGTGTGGGAGCAGATCTTGTTACTTGTGCTGAATGTCTTCACCAGCTAGGTAAAATGGAAAGCTTAGATTGAAGTCATACTGATGCTGACATTTCATTAAGTTTCAAATAGATGCTGGGAGGAATTACTGGAAGAAAAAAGCCCTAAGTATGTTAAATTGTCTGTGTATTAACTATTCTGTTTTTTTAATTAAATCTAGATTAGTTAAGAGTAAACAGCAGTAATAAATGGTAGCAATTCCTAAAACTAAAAACAAATGGCTTAAGTAGGTAATAAGATATTACACGTCTTTTCTTGCCACTAAACACCTGAACAAAGAGGTGTGTGTGTTAGTTGATGTCAGGCAAGCTGTGTTTTTATTGTTCAATGCAATAAAAAAAGTAGCACTGATTTTCAGCTAGGTGTTCAGGCTTAATTGGTTCCCATTCCTTAGTCCTGTTGCTGTATCACTGGGTCTGGTTTTATGTAATTCTTTGTGAAACCCTGGGAGTGAAAAGTAGGTTGTTCTTAACATTTTGTAGTAAGGCCTAAAGAAGGGATAGTGTATATAATCTTCCGGGAAAACATTTGAAAATCCCCCAGACATCACTAGTATCCAACTTTGTGAAGATGTTGCTTTTATGCTTCAAGATTTGGGGGGGGTTGGAATTTGGGGCTTCACACATTTGGGACTAATTTGATCCTCTGTTATCTTTTTGAATGCCTATCTCTTCTGAATATTTTTCTTGCATGTGGAAATGAAGATAATGCATAAAGGAATTAAGTTTCTAATAACATGCTTTGTTTTTTCTTCTCTCAGGCAAACACTGTTTGCTAGTGCTGACACTGCCTATGTTTTGGCATACTCTATAATAATGCTGACTACAGACTTGCACAGTCCACAGGTAGAAATTTTTAAAAAAAAACAAAAAAAAAACAAACAAAAAAAACTTGTAGAAATTCAAATTTCCCTGAGCTTGGATTCAGAATCTGATATCCTGATTCTTTTTTTTTTACAGGTAAAGAATAAAATGACAAAGGAACAATACATTAAAATGAATCGAGGAATCAATGACAGTAAAGACCTGCCAGTAGAGTACTTATCCACGATCTATGAAGAAATAGAAGGAAAGAAAATTGCTATGAAAGAGACAAAAGAATATGCAATTACAACCAAGTGTAGTAAACCAAGTAAGAAGGAACTAGAAACTGAAAAGACCACAGTGTTCTGAACTATTGCATAACTTTCAGGATGGCATAGTGGAGTTCAGATCCCTTTTGAAAACATCTTTGTGCAATACATAAATTACATTTAGAATACTAACATAGAGATCTGGAATGAAACTGGCTCAGTTATTCCTTTAATACAGCTACTTCTGTGATGGAAACATAGCTGTGTAAGTGCATCCAGCACCACTGTAGAAAGGCACTAGAAACTAGGGGGATTTTTTGAAATGGAAGTGTGGGAGAAATGATTAAAAAAAAAAAAAAAAAGTGGAAGATTACACTTGCTTTGCTCATTAACTTCTTGCTTTTATGTACTAGGCAACAAGCGTGTTGTTTTTTTTTGTTTCTTATCAGTAGTATGTCACTGAAGCAGTAGTACAGTAGCACTGCTGTGTCAGTAGTATGTCACAGTCCTTGTCACCTTCCCTCATCCCCAGTGAGCAAGGACTTATGTATAGTGTACCATAGAAACCAGTCTCTCCAGCTGTACTCTGCTCATACTCGTCCTACTCAAACTGTGCGTTTGTTTAATTCTCAGTCTTCAGCATAGTGTGTTCTTTTGCATACCATTTGCAAGCTTCCTGCTTGAAAAGTTGCAATAAAGAAGCACAAAGTTAGTAACTTGTTTTCCAAATTGGTCAGAGTATTTTGTATTGAGGATGTCAGTCTAAAATGGTGAAGCATTTTCCATCCATTTTTATAAGCAGAATGTCTTAATAGAGTATGCCTCTCTGAGTTGCACTTGGCATATAAGAAAGGGCTGAATTAGCTGTATTGGGTAGAATAAAGTTCAGGTGTAGATCTTAATGTTGCAGTTCTTTGCTTGCAACCTATGACAGCCTCCTGAATTTCTAATGGTTCTGGAAGATTATATTTAGGTTTCATTTCCAATACCTTCATTTAACGCTTGTAATACTCAGTATGAAGATGTGGATCCTTCTGTTATGGAAACATCACACAGATGCATTGGTTTTTTTTCCATCAGATGTGGCTAATGAGAAGCAGCGGAGACTGTTGTACAACTTGGAGATGGAACAAATGGCCAAAACTGCTAAAGCTCTTATGGAGGCCGTAAGCCATGCAAAGGCTCCTTTTACTAGTGCCACTCATCTGGATCATGTCAGGCCCATGTTCAAAGTGAGTGTGTGTCAAATTTGCATTTTATCTTCATAGCTAAGAGCATGGGGAAAAAAAGCGGGTAATGACTCTGAAGAGTTAAATAAGCAACAGGTGGATTTTTTTTTTTTTTGAAATATCCAGTCCTTGTTGTGCGGTGTTTGAAGCTAAAATCTTAACCAGTTCCTGAACTTAATTTCTTCCTTTCTTTAGCTTGTATGGACTCCATTGTTGGCAGCTTACAGTGTTGGTTTGCAGAACTGTGATGACACAGAAGTTGCATCCCTTTGTTTGGAAGGAATACGCTGTGCAATTCGAATAGCCTGCATCTTTGGAATGCAGGTTTGTGTGAGACATCTTTCTCAAATTCTACTTGCCTTTTTTTAACTGAGTACTGTTAAGAGCATTTGCTAGCTTGCCTACTGCTGTGCTTCTGCTGGAAGATGTTTTAATACAATTGCCAACTATACATAAAAGGAAAATTGCATAGGCATGCTGGACAAGTAGCCTTTTCTAGCTCTTCAAGGACTTGATTACAATGACTTGTTTCTCTGTCTTACAGCTTGAACGAGATGCTTATGTACAGGCCCTTGCACGGTTTTCCTTATTGACTGCCAGTTCCAGTATTACAGAAATGAAACAGAAGAACATAGATACCATTAAGACACTTATTACAGTTGCTCACACAGATGGCAACTATCTTGGGAACTCTTGGCATGAGGTAACAATTTGAATAGTTTTAGTGCAACTGCATTGTCCTTTGAGAATTTTCAGAATTTTGTTCTTCTGGTTTGCTTAATACTTGCAGTCTTTAGTAACTGCATGTAGCTCCCAGAATGTGTCAGAACTCTGCCTGGAATGTGGATGTAAGTGAATTTTTTGTTTAGCATTAAATATACTTGTTTAGTAGCAGGCTCTATATAGACACTGTGTAATTGATATTGTAATGTTTGTAGGTGCTTTTGGTAAGGATTTAAAACCATGCTGAATCTGCATTTCAATGCAATTCATGGAATTCTACGCAGAAACTATTGCCTTCTTGTTCATGTAAACAAAAAGACTCCAGCTCATAGCTCCAGACTTCTCTGTGCAGTGTTTGACAACCTTTATACCACAATTGCATGAAGAAGTAGGACCGGAATAACTTAGTGACAGGCAAAGATAATATATGAGAGTCACACATATTTTCTTAAAGTATACTTCCCAGGAACTCTCTAATGACATCTAAATCGGTGATGCTGCTTAAGGGGGCATTCCTGCTGCACTGTCTTCTCTGGTAGTAGCCTTTGGCTGCACGGTAGTGTGTGAACCAATGGGCATTCCAGCTGACAAGTTACTTGGACCTGGTTTAAAGCACACCTCCACAGGTGCTTGTGCCAGTCCAAGGGATGTAGCAGTGAGGGGGGGTAAGGAAAGGTCCATCCCTGCTTACAGCAGGGCACAGTTTTTGCATTTTCACTATCTGCTCTGAATACTGTTATTCAGTGGCAGCTTCAACATTGCAATCTTTTCATTTCCCTGGAATGGTGAAGCTGATCGTAGTATTGGATGTTGAAGCTGTGAGATGCAATAAAAAGGTCTTCTCTGGTAGTTAGAGATCAAAGTTAAATTTCTTCTTACTGTATTTTTTTTTTCCCCCCTTGAGTATTGGAATGACTTATTCAAGATCGCCAGCTGCCATGAGTCACCCAGCTTGATTTAGGGTTATATTAGTAATGTTGTTTCAGTTGAATCAGGACTGATATTGTTGTCAAAGTTGTTTTAAAGGTTACAGAACCTGGAGAGCGTTAGGAATAAATACATGATGATATCCAGAAACAGTGTTAAATATCTTTGGTTTTAGATCTTGAAATGCATTAGCCAGCTGGAGCTAGCACAACTTATAGGAACTGGAGTGAAAACTCGGTATTTATCTGGCGCTGGGCGTGAAAGGGAAGGAAGCATTAAAGGCTATGCGTCTGGAGGGGAAGAGTTCATGGGCCTTGGACTAGGTAAGATCATTAATCTTGGACTTCACAAAATGCATGTAAGTGATAAGAGCTCAGGGTTATAAGATACCAAAATGTGTTTGTTTGCTTCCAGTGGAAACTATTCAGATTAATGGAACTTAAAAACAAAACAAAAATCCACCACAACCTCATTTCAAGATGTTTTTATAATTACCAGATGTGTTCCAACTTGGATGACTTTGTGTGTTTAATCTATTTAACAAAATGCCTCCAGATTTATTTGTTTGAATGTGATGCTGTCAAAGCTGTTTTGCCATACTTACTCATGGTTTTCTTATCAGTGTTATCAGTTCTTCCTTTTTTATGCTCTTGTTTAGAAGCAAAACTGTAAACTATTTATTTTTAGGGACTTTAGTCATTTCAATAATTAATGATTGTCTTTTTCCAAATAAATTCCTTCTCTGCATCTTGGGCTTGCTATTTCAGTTCCTACTGTTCCTGTAGTATGTGCAACAAAAAAGTGTAGATTTAGAGATTAGGACAACCTGTTTGCTCCTCTGGGAAACCATAGAGGTCACCTTTTGATCCCCAAATACTTGGGAGCTAATGCTGTCCATGCTGCTGCTGGGTGCAGAACTGTGCCCAACATTAACTACCTGTATCAGATCTAGAGTTAGTATTTTGAAATGTTTTATCAGTTCCAATCTTTTTAACAGCATTACATCTTAACTAAATTAACATGATAACTAAAATACAATGCCCTCAGGAAAAAAGTACCTCTTACTAGATGTTTAATTTTCCCATAATCTGGCACAGATTGGGCAAAGGCACCCTATAAATTACAGTCTTACTGAATGCAGTAGTTGCTTTTCTTTGTCTACTTGTACAGTTACTCTAAACTCATGGTTTCATGATGCTAAATATTGTTTTTTAATGGATTTTATTTCAGGCAACCTTGTTGGAAGTGGTGCTGATAAACGGCATATGGCAAGCATTCAAGAGTCAGTGGGAGAGACCAGTTCCCAGAGCGTAGTGGTAGCAGTAGACAGGTACTTAGAATATGTTCTTATTCTGGGGAAGTTGTGACTTGAAGCTATGACCATCCTTGCTTTATTTCAATAAACATCTAATGTAAAGTAGTGCAGTGGCTTGTGAGAAGGGTCACTGTGTGTTTGCATGTGTGTCTTTTCTTTGCATTAAGCAGCTGAAGACCAGAATTAGGCTAGCATTACTGTATTTAGGTAGCTATTTTATACTCTGACTTGTGTGCATGTGTTCTGCGTATGTGGACCTTTTCTCCAATCCTCCTTTGTGTTAGCCTGAGGTAGGCTGGTATCTGAAATGAATAAATGCCATTATTCTTAAGTCATGCGACTTTATTTGGTCATGAGAACTTTGGTAGTTCAGTATTTGTTTAGTTGCTTTTCTGCTACTCAGTAGTCACTATATTCTTGTCCAGATCATCATCTTTCTCATTTGTCGTCTTAAAATGTTGTATAAAGAGGTGCTTCTATTATAAATTGCGTTGGAAGGCGAACTTTTTATAATTATTGTAACTGTTGGGCAAGTCTGTAGAATCAGATATTCAGGCTTTCAGTATTTATTGTAACATAGGTATATATGTATCATAGATTTGGGAACATGTTCCACTAACCAGTATCAAAATCAGTGATCTGAACTTCTCTCAAAACTCTGAACAAATAAAGGGGAAGAAAGGACAATTCTTCAGCTATGTAAGGACCAAGCAGGTGGCTAACATCCAGTGAAGTCTTGCAGGAAAGCTTTCTTAATGTCTCTTCATTTTCTGTGTGAAATTTAACATGCTATTACCCAAATAAAGTCTTGGCACTAGTTGCACTGACCAAAAGTAGGAGCTTGTACTCCTTTCCTGCTGTGAGGAAGGAACAGTGCACTGTGACTTGCAGCAGGGAAGAGAATGCTTAAATTGAGAGAGACATGAACTGCTACCGAAGATTAAGAATAAAACAGTTGCAGAGTTTGACTTGTCAGCACATGTCCTGGAGCTACTTCACAACTCCACAGTTGCCTGCAGCTCTAAGATGCGATTGACTCTTGTGTATGCACAGCTAAAACTGCAACTTGTTTATTTCTTCCATAGGATATTTACAGGATCAACTAGGCTGGATGGAAATGCAATCGGTATGTATGCTGACCCATGTGGTAGGCTACAGGAATTCTTGAAGTGTAACATCCTGAATTTACAGTAGTGTGTTGTCATGTTCAGTTGACTTCGTCCGATGGCTGTGTGCTGTCTCTATGGATGAGCTGGCTTCCCCACACCATCCACGCATGTTCAGCCTGCAGAAGATAGTGGAGATATCATACTACAACATGAATCGCATTAGGCTGCAGTGGTCAAGGATTTGGCAAGTGATTGGAGATCACTTCAACAAGGTATTTTTTAAAATCAGAATATGGAACATATGTTATTGTGGCATCAGCTTTCTCTTCTTATGCTCCTGAGTAGTGTAGGTTGTGATTTAGAGAGTGAGCAAGAGAGCGAGATATGGACAGATGTTTTAAAAAAACCAAATCTGTTAAAGATCCTAACTTCTCAGCAGTTGATAAGTAGTAATCCTTAGAATTTTTATTTAGACAACTAGTTTCTAATGTTAAGTAGAACACCTATTTAAAATGTAAAGGGTGTTTTAAAAAAAAATAAAGAAATTATCTTTAATCACTTGATTATATATTTATACTTCTTCCTTTGTGCCGTTGTCTTATCTTCCTGATCAAACACAAAATCAGTTTTCCTCTAAAATATGTACAGATGATTCTGGAACAACAAAGTTATTTTGCTTAGAAACTTGGACCATGTTCTTCTTCTAACTGATTCTTTTGTTTTGTTTTTTGAGTATCTACCTGGTTATTCTTCTGCACTTTTTGTATACGTAATCCATGCAGCTATTTAGATGTCTCAAATGACTGAGACAGCCCTCCTGTTTTCTAAATATCTGAAAACCAGAGCGTGCCTGAGATTCTCAATGGACTGACATGAAACTAGAATGATAGATATGTTATTTAGATAAGTAATAAGTTAGCTGGTAAGTGTTTGAAAATACGCATTTCTTCTAGGTTGGATGTAACCCTAATGAAGATGTCGCCATCTTTGCGGTAGATTCATTAAGGCAGCTGTCCATGAAATTTCTTGAGAAGGGAGAGTTAGCCAACTTCCGCTTCCAGAAAGACTTCTTAAGGCCTTTTGAGCACATCATGAAGAAAAACAGGTGTGATGGACTGGTATTAGCTTACTTTAGCCCTGTTTTAAAGATGTTACTCTGTGTGGGTTGACTTGTTTTGTGTTTGGAAGTGGCTGTTGATGTAGTGTTGCTTTCCTTTTTATCTTTTTAAGATCTCCAACTATACGAGACATGGTAATACGCTGTATAGCTCAGATGGTGAACTCTCAAGCTGGTAATATTCGCTCAGGCTGGAAAAATATCTTTGCAGTCTTTCACCAAGCAGCATCAGACCATGATGGGAATATTGTGGAGCTGGCCTTTCAAACTACAGCACATATAGTTAGTAAGTAATGCTTGACAGATGCAAGTACCCAAATTAGCTTAGCTGCATTGACTCTGGTATAAAAGGCCCACTTGCATATGAGCTTTGTATTTCCAAGTAAATAAATACAAGATCTTGCAAGTAAACTGTTTAAACTCTGCAGCTAGGTCTTATCTGTTAAACCTCCTTATTCCTATGGACAAGAAAAAATGCAGATTCCCTGCTGCAGAACTCTTCAAATCTGGAATAAATTCAATAAGTTTTTGTTGTCCATCAGTGAACTGATGTGGATTCAGGAAGTGGCATTAACAGATTTTGTGAACTTTCAAGCTGTTTCAGTATCACATGGTAGGGATCGTGATGCTTGTGACACTGGTACATGCGTACTTGTTGAGTTCAGTCCATACAGTGTGTCTGAACAATACACTGCTGCTGCTTTCAAAGGAAGACAACCAACTCAAATATTCTTGAAATGGACTTTCAATAACAATGGCAGCTTTAAGTGTTCTGAAACTGCTGTATTTCCATTAAACAGCATGGGAGAAAGGAGCTACAGACAGTGTTAATAAATGCAAAAAGTAACAGAGCTTTGTCAATTTGAATTAGAATACTTCAGTTGGAAGGCACCTACAAAGATTGTCTAATTTCAATAATATATATCTTGAGGGTTGTAGCTTGTTCAAAAACCTGTATGTATTGGCTTCGTTTTGTATTTAGTCTGTCCCTAAAGCCTGAAATCTGTTTTTTCCCTCTATTGCTACATAGTCTGAATAATTTGAGGCTTTGTTAGGTAAGGTAAACTCATGTGACTTCAAATGCAGCAGGGAAGCTAACATCAAGCTTTACGCCTATTATTTTTAAGGTGTTTTAAGAGCTCTGAGTGGCATGTACTGTGGAAGGAAAGCAAACCACATGAGAAACTATGAAGGAATCCTACAGCATAAACTAGTAATTACCCAACCTGAGAATATGTGATACTGATATAGATTTTAGGATTTTAGAGATGCAAGGATAGGATGGGGAAGAGCACAAGGGAAGACAAACTGTGTAATCCAGAAGGTCTGGTCCTTTCATGTCTGACTTCAGCAGACCAGTTCATCTATGCATTTCAATAAAATTAAATTTTAAGTGTTTTTGTTTGTTCTTCACAGCAAATATTTTTCAACAGCACTTTCCAGCAGCAATTGATTCATTCCAAGATGCAGTAAAATGTCTCTCCGAGTTTGCTTGTAATGTTGCGTTTCCAGACACCAGCATGGAAGCAATTAGACTTATTCGGTATTGTGCAAAATATGTTTCAGAAAGACCACAGGTATTTTATTTTTCTTAACCCCTTTGTATTCTTCCTATCTTGTGCTGTATAACTCGGGCTCTTGCAACCAAGAACTTTCAGATTTGATCTTTAGTCTCCCAGCAACAAGAGTTTGTGTTAAAAGTGTAATCAGAATTAGGAATGATTTTGGTGTTATGTAAGAAGTAAACTAGGATTAGTTAACATGTTAAAGGTGTCTCCTAGTTTAAAGTGGAAATTGATTTCATTGAAATATTTGTCTGTATATATTTTTACCAGTTACTTTTACAAATAGATGTCTCAGTTTTATACTTGACAAGAGTTGAGTGTTACAGCAGAAATGAAGCTAACTTTTCAAGTCTGTCTGTGTGCCTTTAGTGGTATCTAATCTGTCTTAATTAAAGACTTTTGAGATTTTTTTAATCTTTTTTTTCCTGCCCGCCTTCAAGGTATTAAGAGAATACACAAGTGATGACATGAATGTTGCTCCTGGAGACAGAGTATGGGTCAGAGGATGGTTCCCCATTTTATTTGAACTTTCTTGTATCATAAATCGTTGCAAATTAGACGTTCGAACAAGGTAATAAGGCTTTTTTAGTTCTTGTTTGCATTTAGCTAGTGAAGAGATCACAGGTACACATTTTAACGTAATATTTGTTTGTTTATAGAGGTTTAACAGTGATGTTTGAAATAATGAAGAGTTACGGCCACACCTTTGAAAATCACTGGTGGCAAGATCTGTTCAGAATTGTGTTTCGGATTTTTGATAATATGAAACTCCCTGAACAACAAACAGAGGTAAAACAAAAAAGCAAGCAACTTCGAGTCTTTTTCTTCTCAAGAACTCAAGTGATCCAGGCAGTGACTTTTATTTGCCCTCTCGGTACATTCCAGCCCATGTTGTTCCAAACTCCATTTGTAATGATAGCTTGTTGTATTCTGCTTTGTTCTGTTGTATTTATGAAACGACCAGTACTGACAGCTTCTGTATAGAAACTTGTCATAGTATCCTGTCTGTTCTATCTGAAGATTTTCATGGAGAATATTCATGCTTTGTGATACTGCATACTTTGAACAGTAATCATGTGGCCAACTAAATTCTTCTGACAAGATATCTTCAGTACTAGATATTGGACGCTCTTCTGGTTTTATCTAAATTGAGTTCTTCTCATAGGCTGCCTCCTTTTTTTTGAACAGCCATTCATAAGCCAAGTGCTGTCATGGCAGAAGAACCCACATAGAAATAAATGCTTATTTTTTCTCACAGAAATCTGAATGGATGACCACTACATGCAACCATGCACTTTATGCAATCTGTGATGTATTTACACAATTTTATGAAGCTTTAAATGAGATCCTTCTTCCTGACATACTTGCACAGCTACACTGGTGTGTAAAACAAGGTAGCTAGTTTACTTGCATCTTTTGATGAATGTATTTTTGAAATGCTCGTTACTTAAGAGGAAGGTTGAGTTTTTTAGAAACTACCATTAGGACAATGTGTGATGTAACAGATGACTGCAGTGTCTTAAGTGTTCCAGGGTCACGTTCTGTTTAATCAGTTAGCCAGCTCTTCTGTTAATGTGCTTATGGTGCTGTTGGGACAGAGCAAAAGCTTTTGAAGTGTTAATCTTTTGCCAACATCGTTTCTTCATTTGGCTGCATGAATTAAATACGCACATGCATGTATGCATTCTGATATTTTTTTTAACTATTTTTCCCTCCTCTCTCAACCACCTAACCATTCTAGATGTGTCTTCCCAAATGTGTTTTTCATTTGGGCTCAGACTTTCATGCCTGAAATCATATATATGTTGTTAGCATGGAATCTGGGGGACTAGCTTGGAAGAAATCTTAAGTTTCGAATTTTGTGCTTTCTTCATTCATCCCACTGTATGCTCCCTTTCTGCTTCTTTTTTGTTGTCTTTCCTGTTTGGATTTCAATCTCACCAAGTCTAGTTTTAAACAGTATTTTGTATTCAGTATGGTCCTGAGCTTGATTTTACCATAATATCATTTATAAGTAGGCTTTGAGCTGAAGTAGCATGCCTCTCACAATATTGGAAAAAATGTTTAATGGAGCAATAATAGAGAATGCTTAAACTTTCACTGATGTTGTTGAAATTAATAAATACGGAACGTGTCTTTCACAGATAATGAGCAGTTGGCTCGATCAGGTACAAACTGCCTAGAAAACCTGGTAATACTAAATGGACAGAAATTCAGTCCAGAAGTCTGGGGCCAGACGTGCAACTGTATGCTAGAAATCTTCAAAACTACCATTCCTCATGTGTAAGTTCATAAAGTACAATTCACATACTAATACTCTGTTTCAGAGCAACAATGTTTACTATTTTCTTTCCCTTGTTGCAAAGCTTGCTTACTTGGAGGCCTGCAGGAATGGAGGAAGAGTCAGCAGAAAAACACTTGGTAAGAGTTAATTCCATGCAACAAACTTAAGCCAAAAGGTTGTGTTAGGTTAGTTTTTGAAATATTTTGTTATAGTAGGTACACTTGACAACAAGTATTGGAATTGACGTTGGCTTGTTTGGCATCACTGTCAAAATAAAAAGAATGGATGCAGGAATTCTTTGAATCTAAGATTCTGATGAGTGGTTGGTAGGTAGTGCTCTGGACTGTAGGAATTGTTCTAAATTCTGTTCTAGGATTTGGACCTGGATCATCAGTCTTTAAGTAGCGTGGATAAAAATGCTTCAGAAAGAGGACAAAGTCAACTTTCAAATCCAACAGATGAAAGCTGGAAAGGTGGTCCTTATACAAGTAAGGAAAACATGCAAGTTTGTCAAGTGGACTTTATACCCACTCGGCTTCTGTAGTCATCTAGAGAAATTTTAGGGCACTTGATGATTGACTTGAAAAACTTAGCTCATGTCTTTACAACTTGCATTTATTCCTTTTAGAGAAATTATCTATTTATAAGATAATTCACAGCATTACTAAGTATAAAAATGGTAATGTAGTATTTTGCTAATCTATTGCATGTGAATTGTCATAAGCTGCTTCTAAAACTTCTGTTGCTCTGTTTCATTAGACCAGAAACTATTTGCTGGGCTCCTTATAAAGTGTGTGGTACAGCTGGAATTGATACAGACCATTGATAATATAGTATTCTATCCAGCAACAAGCAAGAAGGAAGATGCTGAGCACATGGCTGCAGCTCAGGTACCATCGGACTTATAAATAACCTTGAGCAGTAAAGTACAGAATGGTCCAAAGTATTTTGTAAATATATAGTTTCCTCCTTTTCCTAGCTCTTGGTACTACCCTGAATGTGTGTCCTTACTCTTAATCAGTGATTTTTGACTACCTCCAGTGTTTGCTGGTAGTCTGCCCTTCAGATTATTATTAGTATGCAGAAAGTTGCAATTTGACAAGGTGAATGGTCAAGATTTAAATCACTACCTGCCTTGAGGAGGTCCTTGTCCCTGATAACTTTGATTATAGGGAATAGTGCAAGGGTAGCTCTTATTTGTCTGTGTTATTAATATATTTGTCTATGTTATTAACTAAGGCTTTATTAAAGCCCTAGTCCAAGAAGTTTGGCTGGTGCACTCAGGTAGTGTCTTGGGGCTGGTGAAGTTAAATTTATTATTAAATTACCTTTTAAAAAAAAAAGGGGGGGGGGGGAGGGGTTGCATTTTACTATTGTTAGTGTTTCTTACAACCAGGATTTACCATACCTTCTCTTGGAAATATTCCATTAAAAAGAATACAGCTTTGACACTTGACAGGACAATTATGCTGTGGTATATTGCTCTAACATTTGACTTGTACCTAAAAATGGAATGTGGAGTTAGTAGTGTGTGCTATGTGAAGGATCAAAGTCGTAAGATGATATCAAAAGAATATATTGCTGACACCATTCACTTTCATTTAGCGAGATGCACTGGATGCAGATATCCACATTGACACAGAAGACCAAGGAATGTATAAATACATGTCTTCACATCACCTCTTCAAGTTACTAGATTGTTTGCAGGAGTCTCATTCTTTTTCAAAAGCCTTTAATTCAAATTATGAACAACGAACTGTGTTGTGGAGAGCAGGTGAGGCTTTTACGTAGTTTGGTTTATTAAAAAGGCACTGACCTCCTTTTAACCATTGAAATGCAAAAGTATCCTATTGCAATAATCGGTGCAGTCCATCTGACACTGTATGCTTTTATTACTTTTCTCCTTCCTGATGCGTTGAGATTAATTCTGTTTTCTACGTTTATTTTTGATTGAAATAGAGCAGCACAGCCAGTACTGCTGCATTTAAATGTATTTATAAAAATAAGATGTGTTGGTTAAAGTCAAGGAGGAAGAGATGCTGTCTGTACAAGAAACTAGATACTATTAGATTGTACTGCTGTTTGTTAATGGAGATGTGCTCGATAAACTTTACCTCTTGGTTGGTAACTACAACTGTGAATATTCCCCCTCTCCCTGTGTGCAACTGATATCTAGGGTTCAAGGGTAAATCAAAACCCAATCTCTTAAAACAAGAGACCAGCAGCTTGGCTTGTTGCTTGAGAATACTCTTTCGAATGTATGTGGATGAAAACCTCCGAGACTCCTGGGATGCTATACAACAACGACTGCTGAGGTAAGAAAATGAAGTTGGTTCAAGTGTGCTCTGTTTTCAGCAAAATATGCTTGATGCATCCTTGGATACAAATGTTCCATTTTTAAGTTGCTTTGCATGCAAAGCATACCAAGATACTGAAAGGTCTGTTCTGTATTAAAAGCAAATTTAGCAAATAAGGAAGCAATCCATTTGAAATAACTGAAGCATCTTCTTGCTTGACTGACTTTTCTTCACAAAAGTGGTGGTACAGAGTACAGAATAATATTTAGAGGTATAATGTGATGAAGTAATCTAAACAGAATGCAATGTAAGCTGTTGTATAACTGCAACTTAAACATAAAAAATGATTGAGTAATAAAAAAAGCTATTGAGGCCCCCTTTATCTGAAAAGTGAGTTGTTTCAGTAGAGTTCAGGGTACTAACCTCTATTAAATATGAAGAAATCTTAAACTTGTTATTAGTACTAACCCAGTGGATTCCAGCAGCATTCTAATCTTTTCGTATCTAAGGATATGTTCATCTTTTCAGTGTGTAAAAGGGGAGGTCCCATTCCCTCTTTTCAAAAGTACCCAAAAAATCCATTGTAAGTTGTACAGATAGTCCACAAAATCCAATCTAAGCAAGGACCAAAAATATATTAACACAATAGTAGTTCCCCTCTAATCTGCAATGCTGAGTGCTACAGATGCTTCATAAAGCAGTATAGGTTTGGAGGGATTTTTTTTTTTTTCCATGGTGCTGTTGCCTAAATTGTCCCAATGTAAGGATCAGGAAGTAATGTTTGCAGGTTGAAGTTGACAACCTTGAATTACAGAATGTTGAAGAGGAAAATAGTTGTTTTCTGCCTCTCACTCCGTAGTTCTTTGGTAACAGCACAAAAGCTGTTTCACTTCAATTATCTGTAACAACTACTGGAACAGAAAACTCAAAGACAAGTTTGTCTAATTAAAATTATTGCATGTGATTGAAAACTTTCCCATGGAAATGCATCTTATGTGAAAACGATATACTATGAGAGGGCCAACAGTGTATGTAAAAAAAAAAAAAAAA
>WBMW01004284.1:65758-92760 GCA_013396635.1 Penelope pileata
CCAGGGGGGGGGGGGGCGGGTGCAGCATGGGAGCAGCGTGTTTGGGGCGAGCTTTTATTTCTTGCACGATATCTTGGGATCTCAGTTATTGACGTTGGTTTAAATCAGGAGGATGCTGTTGCTGTAACGGTGTGGCATAAAGATTAAGTCATTAAAACTCACTGCCTTTGCAAAAATCCTTCAGTAGAAACAGTATTTATTGGGCCAATTGTCAACGCAGAACAAATTCAAAGTGTGATGGACCAATTTCAGCCTATCTCAGTGTTATGAAGCTCCAGTGGAGAAACAGCCTCTGGTTCCTCTTTATTTCTGTAGTGACGGAGTCGTGCTGCGGTGGTGGGAAGGACGGCAGCATGCAGTGCTCGGGGACGGGGCTCAGCGCTGGGCTCAGCAGGGTTAGGTGGTGGCTGGGTGTGATGAGCTGGAGGGTCCTTTCCAGCCTCAGTGATTCTATAATTCTGTGATAGATGATGGTGCTCTAAACGTGTCCACCCGAGTGTGTCTTGATCCTGTATTACTGTTACTGTAATTTTAATTGTTCTAATTAAAGCTGTGAAGTTGATGCATCACTGTGGTAAGTATGAGCATATGTGTGGGAGGATGGCTCCAGAGGAGTAATTTGACTCATTTGCACAAAGTTATTCTATAATTAGTATTGCAGGTGAAGTGAATGCCTGCCGTAATCTGAGTTATTTTTGCAGGGTGGACAAACCCTTTGGCTTTGTGCAGTCTTTAATCTCTTTATAAAAAACAATCTTCAGAGTTTTTTGTAGGTAGTATTTATTTGTGCGTGGGCGCTGACTCTCCAGTGCACTTCAGAGTGTTGTATTTGCAGTTGCCTAGGGCAGGGCTATTCAGCTTTTTCATCCAGGAATAGGTTCCTGTGGGTCACAGGAGTTCACAAAAGCAAGCTCATCTTGTCCTGAGTAATGGCTCGCTGGGTGTGTGATCCTGTTTTAGGGGTTTGGTTTCAAGAAATCAGGCAGTCACAGTAACAGGCTGAGGAGTGGCATGTTTTCTGGTTTGTGTTTAGTGCACACTTGCTGTTGTTTTGTTGGATGGACGTACCAGACTCTGCTTTAAGAAGTATAGTCAAAAAAACCAACGGATGTTTGTCTTCTGTGGAATCAAGTTTTGTGTATGTGGAGCTTACAGGGCAGATCTTCTTATGTGTATTAACAAACTTGTTGTGTGTCTTAGGTTCTGCCAAAATGGAGCTGAGTGATGCCAATTTACAGACCTTAACTGAGTACCTAAAGAAAACCCTGGATCCGGATCCTGCGATAAGGCGTCCTGGTGAGTGGCTGTCACGTGTGACCAAAAAGTTGGATTTTGTTTCGGCTCTTCGGTCTGTGTGTAACAAACTTCAGTGGGAGCTTGTGTAAAACTTTGCAGAAAGTCTGTCTGCTTTTAAAAAACAACAACAAAATAAACCAAAAAATAACACCTCATGAAGGATGGATTTATGCATAAATTTATTTTGTTTGCTTTTTATAGTTTTTTTCCTGATTTTTGTACTATTGCTATCTAAAATAGCGGTGCTGTTTACAATAAACCAGGACTGGCTTCTGTCAGGTCACAGCTTTTAGAAATGCTGAGGAGGCAATATTTCCACAGCCTGCTTTGAATTGAGAGCTTTTGTTAATAGCAGAAGCGTTGAAGAGCTTAGCAGTAAAGAAGTTGCAGTGCCTTTTGCTGCTTGTCCAGTGTTTCAGTTCCTGTGAAACTCTGGAGAAATGCTTGTCTTATTTTCAATGGACGTTTGAGGAATCATAGAACTGTAGTTAGAAAAATCAGTTCAGCTTTTGTTAACCTTACTGTATTCTCTTACAGCGGAAAAGTTCCTTGAGTCAGTTGAAGGAAGCCAGAATTATCCATTGTTACTCTTAACGCTGCTGGAGAAATCACAGGAGAATGTCATCAAAGTTTGTGCGTCTGTAACATTCAAGAATTACATTAAAAGGAACTGGAGAATTGTAGGTATCCTAGCGAGTAGCTGTGTTAAGATTTAACTATCCTTCTAAAATCTGGTAATATGCTCTATAATAGCCTTGAATAATACATGTATGTGTGTGCTGTGGGAGGGAAGGTAGATGATACAGAGAGCAAACACAAAGTGTAATTTACTGATAAGGGGCTGTCGGAATGCATTCTGTTAAAAAGAAGTAGAGCTGGGTGATAAAACAGTGAAGGAAGAATCCTTCCTGATATTGTGTGCATCCTTCTGAAGAAGTACAGTATTTACTGCCCGTTTAGCTAACTGTAACATTGTTTATACTTAAATGATTGTGGAGTGTCTATACTCGTGAGCTGGCCAGTTTGGCCTGTATTTGTTGGCAGAGTGTTACAGCCATATTCAGCACCACAGCTGGAAGTGGTGATACTGATTTCTTTTTCCTGTAGGTGCTTCTGGGGCACAGAAACCTTGCATGTTCAACACATAGAAGCATTTGTAGACATAAAAAAGAAATATTATCACTCAGTCCCATTTTATCCTTTGTTTTGAATGTGTCAGAAGCGTTTTTGATTCAGAGCTTTCAGCATTTGTGAATTTTCATTTATTGTATTGAGTATTACATTTAAGAATTCTCCTTTGTGATGAGAGATTTTTACTTGTCTAGTAGTCCAGTCCTAGGCCTGGTTATATTTGGAAAAATCAGTACATTCACTCTGGTGTGAAATTTCCAGAACTTCATAATGCTGCTTTTTGAGTCATTTCTCCAAAACTGCATCTTTAACTGTAGTGTGTTTTAAGTAGAAACAACAGTTATAGAAAAATGTGTGTCTTTCTTGCTGTAGATTACTGAGGTGATTCAGGATGAGATTTTGTGTTGGAGTAGGTGGAGATGCTGTGCAGTAAGCACATCCAGAAGACCGTTACAATTGCTTCATGCTTGCTTGATGCTTTGTAGCTTCAAGCACGCTATTTTGTCCAAAATTGAAGCTTTCTTTTCAAAAGCAGTTTTATGAACATAAACAGCCTTAAGGCTAGCTTGCTTAGATCGCATGGTATAATTTAGCAGCATCAGGCTTGGACTGATGCAAAGCTCAGAGGAAGGAAAATGGTTTTGCCTGTTCTGGGAGTGTGATTCTTTTTAGGTTTATGGAAAGATAGTCAAAAACAATGGGAGAAGGAGGGCAGTAGTGCCCTCTGGTTCAAGGCATATTAAGATCATTGAATTACTTTCCTTATTGCTGGATGACTTCTATGTTTCTGAAGTTTGGTGCTGATAATCACCGATAATGTGATTATCCCTGCTGTCACTGATTGGTGACAAGCCTTATTATTTTATTTCTTAAATAGAGACATCATAATGTACTACCCCTTGGCACTATTGACTGGCTGGATGTTGAGCTGATTGGCTAAATGTTGAAGTCAATTTTAAGTTTGTGTGTGTGTCACCTGCACCTGCCTTCATGTACAGTTGCTAGGACAAAGCTTGAAGCAGCATGCACAAAATAAATCCTTGAGGTTGGCAGAAATGAGGACAGATGTGGTCTGGAGTGCTGAAAGAGAAGACTGTTAGTTAAACTTGTATTTGCTGCTTGCATAGGCACCCACCCTTATTACTCCTGAATTGCTGCTTTAAAAGATCAGTTTTAGAGAGGGGGAAAATTAGTTCCAGGTTTTGCAGGAAGGTGTAATTTCTTTCAGTGTTTTTCAGTTATTACTGTGAGGGATTCATTATAGGCTTTAACACATCTTTTAATTTCTTCAACGATGTAATGGTTACATAAATTTGTACAAACAGTTGGCTTCTGAAATGCCAGTATTCACGCAGTGCCTGGAGTTAACTAATATGCCAGTGACTTCATTATTGTTTTCACTGTAGGTGGAGGATGAACCGAACAAAATCTGTGAATCAGACAGGATAGCCATTAAAGCCAACATAGTGCCCTTGATGCTTAGCAGCCCAGAACAAATTCAGAAGCAGGTAATAAGGCAATTTCTCATTATGTCCATGAGATTTTTAGGATGTTTTAAGTGTGTCTCGTTACTGACAGAACTGAGTTAGCCTTCCAGTGATGTCACCCCTACCCAAATAACTTGGAGTAAATTGTTGAAGGTAAAAATTAAAAAAATAAAAATCTTATTGCCACATTTCGTCAGTATGCAGTTAAATATAGTAATTCTAGAAAAGTGATTCTATGTGTACACATAGGATTTAAAGCAAGTTTTATTGTGATGAAAAGCAGTAGATATTTAATCCAATCATCTTTGTATCTGACAAAAATGATAAGTGTTCTTAGATATTTGTAACATTTGGCATGAGTGCTGCATTCTTTTTATAAGTCTGCTGTTATGTCATGTAATGGGTACGTTTCCTTTCCAGTTAAGTGATGCTATTAGTATTATCGGTCGGGAAGACTTTCCTCAGAAGTGGCCAGACTTGCTGACAGAGATGGTGAATCGCTTTCAGAGTGGAGATTTCCATGTCATTAATGGGGTCCTTCGTACTGCTCACTCTTTGTTTAAAAGGTATTGGAAACAAGGAACTAACTTTGTGGGTTGTAAATTCAGATTTAAAGAAAAATGTTTGTACTGTTGGATGTAATTTTTTATATTTACAAAGTTAATGTAATGACTGTATTCTATTTTCTGTGCATTTCTCTCCCTTCTCAGGTACCGCCATGAATTTAAGTCAAATGAATTATGGACAGAGATCAAACTTGTCCTCGATGCCTTTGCATTGCCCTTGACAAATCTCTTTAAGGTATTTATTGTTGAGTGATTTCTCAAACAACTGTAGCATTCTGAATTGCTTGTTGTGAATGTCTACAGAATGAAAACTTAAGAATGCTTGAAACTGTTCATGAGGTTCAAGCTAAAATCAGGAAATGACACCTGACAAGATTAGTAAGAGAAAAGGAACTGTATTTTCTGGTAAAAAATAAATAAAAATAAAAATAGACAAGTGCCACATGTACTTCTGAATGTCTCTTGTTGATATGGTTTGCCTGTGGGTTACTTGACTGAATTTTATGTCTTTTTCTAGGCAACTATTGAACTTTGCAGCACGCATGCAAATGATGCTAGTGCATTGAAGGTTCTCTTTTCTTCTCTCATTCTAATTGCGAAGCTCTTCTACAGTTTAAATTTTCAGGTGAATCTCCTTGTTTTTCTAATAGTTTTGCTTGGATCTCACAAAGCTGTTACGCCCATGTTTATGGGATCCATTTGAGGCAGCCCTTAAGGCTGTGTTTTATGGTCATACTAAAAGTTCACAGCCCCCATCAATGCTGGAGTAAAGGCACAGTAAGGATGGGGTTAATTAACAGGTTTGCTTGGCACTGCGTAAACGAAGTTTGAGAAGAGTCTTAAGCTCTTGTGCTAGCAAGGAGGTGTTGTGTGGGTACACTTGAGTATGAGCTGTGAAAGGCAGGAGTCAAATGCCTGAGTTTGTACTCACTGTGTATTTTCATAAATATATCCCTGCTGACATAAATTCAGACATTTGGATGAAAGTCAATTAGCTTAACAACTATAGTAGTATGGTAGCAAGCAATCCTGGGAGTAGTGTAGAGTTTGGTTTTTTTGTTTCTTTGAAATGAAGTCTTAATTTCTAGCGTTAAATAAATGTACTGTATGAAAAATAGTAAAACCAGACTCTGAGGTGATTTATATTTAGTGTTTCTACATGAACATAAGCCTGTCAAGTGTGATGGTCATGAGTCAGTTGCTCAGAGCACTCTTTCCATATTGGGCAAAAGCTGGAGCTAAAAGTAAGGCTTGTGCTGTCTTATTCTGAGAGACATAAAGTTCTTTCCATGTTAAACTGTAGGCTATATAGGGTGTAAGCAGCTAGTGTATTTGGAAGTGTGCTCCAAAGCCTCTGTCTGCAGCTCCAAAGCCTCTTTTTGTTGCGTGGTTGTTTTGGAAGTGGGGCAAGGGGATAGCTTCTGTTTTGAAGGTTTGTTTTCCACACTTAATTGTCCTTCAGTAGATTAAAGGGTGGACACATTACTTACAATGTGCAGTCAGAAATCAAAGTGTAGATCTATGCTTTTTCTTCACAGGATCTGCCTGAGTTTTTTGAAGATAACATGGAAACATGGATGACGAATTTTCACAGTCTTTTAACTTTAGATAATAAACTTTTGCAGACTGATGTAAGTACCGCATGAACATTCTGTTTTGCCTCTGCAGAGCAGAGAGGATTGACTGAGAATTGAGGTCTAGCTCAGAGCAATGCAGTGTTTCCTCTGTTGGGTGAACAACGAATTAGAATGACTGTAAGGAAATGGGATTTAAGAGAAGTAGCTCCATTGTCTAAGGAATTTAGGGTCTGGTTCTTGAAGTCATATGTTAGTTACAGGCTACAGCTGTGTGCAGAGATTGCACTACAGATACACTTCAATTACTAGCTGCTGTTGAGGCTGTCTGCTGAAGTAAGCTAATTATTAGAATCACAGGGTTCAGATTTTCTGTATTTTTTAGCTGGTTCATGTAGTATATTTTAGAAAACAGTATCTTAAAGAACTTGAAACATTGGAACATGTAAGGCCTGACAGTTGTAAGCAGTTTAGTTTAGCATTTGCTGTCTGTCTGTCCAGAATTAGTAGTTTCACCTGCAAAAAATGGTACCGTGTAATCAAAGCTCAAATTTATTCTGTAGATGCTTTCTGCAGGGTCTTACAGATGCAGTACAGCAGCTTACCACGTGGTGGAGCCAAAGAAACTGTGAATTCCATTATAATATATAGGGGGCATGTTAAGTATATTCTGTGTGATAGTTTCAAGGTGGTTTTAAGCTAATGCTGCTGCTGAAGAAGCCTTGCTCATCGTTTTACTTGCTTGTCTCTTTTTTCTGTGGGCTGTTGCCCAGTGCAAACATCCATGTTGAAGTTGAACTGAGTCAGGGAAATGATATGCATTAAAACTGAAGGGTAGGCATTTGGAAAGGGAAGAAAAAGGGGATGATGATGGGTCTATTTTTGTTTGGTTTTGGTGTGTTTTTGTTGTTGTTGATTTGTTAATTTCTGCACATTTTTCCAATTCACTTTGCTTTGTGGCTCTACAAACATCTGTGCTGGTATGGGGAAGTGGGAAAACCTACTTTCAGCAGCTCTGCCAGTTTAAAGTAGCAGATACAATGCCTTCTAAGCATATTTTTTCAATGCCTTGTGTTGTATTTTTTCTGTTGCGTTTGTAAGTTAATTCTGTGTTAAATTTTATCAGGTCTAAGCCACTTAAAGGGTGTAGTACTTTTATTTTAAATGTGAATATAATAGTAAAAATGTATAACTTGTAGTGTAGTTCCAGTCCAAATCAGCAAAATACAGTAGTTCCAGCAAGTAGGAGGGGTTTCTTTGACCTGTTTAGAACATGGTAAGCTAATAGTGTATCCTTCAAATACTTTTAATATTTAAATATTGGGTGTTTAAGTTCCTACTTCTGTTTTATGTGAGGATGAAGAAGAAGCTGGGTTACTGGAGCTTTTGAAATCACAAATCTGTGATAATGCTGCTTTATATGCTCAAAAATACGATGAAGAATTCCAGCCCTACCTGCCACGGTTTGTTACAGCAATCTGGAATCTGTTAGTCACAACAGGTCAGGAAGTGAAATATGATTTGGTAAGTTGTTGTAAACTGATCTTGTCAAGGTTAATAATCATTTACAAACTGGTCGCTCATGCTAAAGTGGTATGTGTTTTGTGTGTGTTGTTCTAGTTGGTTAGTAATGCAATCCAGTTCCTGGCCTCGGTTTGTGAAAGACCACATTACAAGCATCTGTTTGAAGACCAGAACACATTGACAAGCATCTGTGAAAAAGTTATTGTTCCCAATATGGAATTTAGAGGTAACTTTGAAGTTTAAGTTTTCAAAGACACAATAAGATGTACCTAATTATAATGATATTTTGCTTTACAACATTAAGAGTTGAGTATTACATACTGTGTACTTTAGCACTAGGTTCAGAACTGATTTTTCTACTGCAGCTGTCCTGTGGGCTTTGTAGAATTGTTGTATGAATACCTCTAATTTTTGTCTTACTGTGATATCAAATTGAAAAATATAGAAAGTCTAAGTCACGTGCCATCAATGATTTTTCATGCTTCACGTGAGTACCAGGCATGGCTATGTGGCCTACTAAATTGTAATGCCTGTTTCTTCAAGTCTTGATAGGCTTATTTTGACCATAGCATCTAAAATGCAATGAAGATGTATTGCAGCAGTAAGAAGCTTCTCTCCAAGTCTGTGACTCTGGAAGCCTCTTTTAAATGCACTTAGTATTGAATATGGTTTTGTTTTTTAAATCAGGAATGCGTCAGCTCCTGAGTATGAAAGACTGCAGTTTGTGGAGCTGCAGGCTGAACAGGCTAGTCTGTCTGGATGTTTCTGATTAATTTCTATGAATGTTATGGAAAAGTACTTGGAAAGATCTAGCAGCTTGATAATGATGCTCCTTTTTACCATAAAAACTAGAGACCTCAGTATTAAAACTCTTATGTATTTTATATTTTCAGCTGCTGACGAAGAAGCATTTGAAGACAATTCTGAAGAATATATAAGAAGGGATTTGGAAGGATCTGGTAATCCACAGATTTATACTAAGAATACTTGCTCTTTAAATATAGCTCTAAAGAGCTGAAGCAATTCACTGATGCTTTTACAAACTTGATTTAGAACTTGGGAAGTTCTTTTTCCCAAGATACTTAATCAAGTTTTTGATCACATTTACTGCCATGATGTACCCATCACGGTGTCTTTTTGTTTCGAACAATGTTTTTACAATTTTTTTCTTAATTGGATTGATGTGTCTGCTGCACTGCATATGTTTTCATTTCAGCAAATATAGCCTGTAAGTCTGTGCTGGATAGCAGCCATAGTAGTGTATTTAGTTCCTGTGTGTGGAGTTCTAAATGACATAGGCTCTGTCTGTAGTTGGCAGGCTGTTTTGTTTAAACTGAAACTCTGACCAGCTTTGCATACAGCTCTGTGATAAAGCCAGCTAGACAGCAGCTTGCCTTTGCATGCTGGCAGTGTTCAAACACAATGACTATCCTGAAAACATAGTGCTGTGTTAACAGAGCTCCTTGATTTTCTGATTCTCTCTATTCAGCCGGGTCAGTGCACAAATGAACCAAATCTGAGTCTGTATGACAGTTCTGTATGGGCTGTTCTGTGCCAGTGTATTGATTGACACTTACAGGTTATTGAAACATAATAGGTTTGAGAAATTTCTTTACATTGGGGAAGTAGATGAAAATGTTTTTTGAACTTTTTTTCAGGCAGACATTTTATCATCCTAATCCAGAATTGTCTGCATGATAGGTATTTTGACGCTTTTATTTGTTAGCTGTTTCTGTTTTTAAGAGAATTTAGGCAACACCTGTTTGTTCTTCTGGGACTACTTTAGAAATGTACTCTTTCGCTTTTAATTTCACTTCTTTTATGTTCCTTTTGTCCCTCTGTTAGTATATTGTGTTAAAGGCCAGCTTTTTTTTTTCTCCCTGAGACATGGAATTTTTACAGATTTGTTACAAAAATTTACTGTTCAGTTGTGATGGGCCATCAGCTAAGCACCACACAACAGCTTGCTCACTCCCCACCCTGCCGTGGTGTGATGGGGAGTGGACTAGGAAGAGCAAAAGTGGGGAGACTCAATGAGTTGAAGTAAAGACAGTTTAAGAAGTGGAAGAAAGGAAGAAACAGAAGTAGTAGTCATTTACCACTTCCTGCAAGTAGACTGATGCCCAACGTGTCCCCAGACGATGGCTGCATCTTCAGAAGTCCCCTTCCCTAAGTCTTTGTTGCCAAACATGATGTTATATGGCATGGGAAAACCCTTTGGCTCATTTAGATCAGCTGTCCAGATTGTGTCGCTTCCCAGCTTTTTGCCCACTCCCAGCCAACTTGCTGGGAAGACAGAACAGGAAAGAGGGAAAGCATTGACACTGCAAGTACTGCTCAGCAGTAACCAAAGCACTGATGTGTTGCTAAAACAGTTCTAGTCACCAGGCCAAAACACAGCAGCGTGCAGGCTGCTGTAAAGAAAATAAAACCCATCACCACCAGACCCAGTGCATTTGGGTGTGTAATTATCAAGGTAGTAAAAAGTCTCCCCCTTCATTCTTACTGAAACCATTTTTAGAGGGCAGTGAAACCTGTGAATACACGTGCAGCATTGGTCCTTTCCTCTTTTTGTTGTACGTATAGTTTTTACTATTACACTAAGTAAGAAGACTTAAATGTGTTCTTATGCATCAGTGTGGACTTTTGCAGTATCTAATGTGAGATGTGGCTGTAAGTTGAGAGTCTGTAATGGCTGATACATTTTTATTGCTATGTTAATTAGCATGGAAAGCCATACGTTTTCTTCTGTTCTCATGCAGATATTGACACGAGGCGCAGAGCAGCTTGTGATCTGGTCAGGGGCTTGTGCAAGTTTTTTGAAGGGCCTGTGACAGGAATTTTTTCTGGATACGTTAATTCCATGCTGCAGGAATACGCAAAGAATCCATCTGTCAACTGGAAGCACAAAGATGCAGCAATATACCTTGTCACATCCTTGGCATCCAAAGCTCAGACACAAAAGGTAGTTAATTACACAATTAATTAATTGTATTTGTTTTAATCCGTACGCATTCAAACATTAAAGTGTATATGAGGATTGATGTAATTCTTTTCATTCTGCTTTAAAGTGAGAACAATTGGATTTGTAGTAGTTTAAATTTGATGAGATTGAACATTGCCCATAATAAGATACTTTCATGATTTGTGGAGATTTAATGATGTCTGCTCTTCAGACAGATTGAACAAAGTCAACAACCGTGTGTGATCATTTGACAGGTCCTAACAGCATGTGTGAAACAGTCTCATAAAAAAATAAGATTGCCTTGGGTCTCGAATCTCTGAGCTTTCACGTGGTATTGAGCTGGTTTCATGGAAGGCCAAATTACAGAAGATGATCAGTGGCATTGAGCAGGCTAGAAGGAA
Source organism: Penelope pileata (assembly GCA_013396635.1). NCBI lineage: Eukaryota > Metazoa > Chordata > Aves > Galliformes > Cracidae > Penelope > Penelope pileata. The sequence continues at coordinate 76,703 of WBMW01004284.1, forward strand.
TCCAAGTGACCCTTACAATTCCTGCCATTGTATTTCATAATGTTTCCTGTTGTTTGAGTGTTTTTGTCTCGGAAATGGCACGCGAACCCTGCTGTTCGGCTGGAAATGGCTCTTGGTGCTTGTTTGGGAGAAAGCAACTGAAAGGCTGGATGTGCTGGAAAGCGAACCTCAGCTAGACTGTAATTACTGTTTACTGGGAAACAGCAGCAGAACACTGTTTTACATTTTTGCCTTTTTAAATACTGATTGTAATTTTGCTATTCTAATTGAGAATTTGAGTTTGAGTCCTAAAATCTTCCTTTTCAAAAGGCCTATCAGGAAAAAAAAAAAAAACTTAGTAAGTTGCTAATATTGTCTGTCTAAAACTTTGGTTTGTTATTACTGTTAACATGCTATTAACTCAGGGCTTGTGAATTTGAGCTTCAATAGCATTATAGCTAAAGCCTATATACTGAAAACATTAGTGGGGGAAACTATCTGAATGACAACATCCGTAAAAAAGTGTCTGTGGTTGTTTTGTTTTTTTTCCTAGCACGGAATAACACAAGCCAATGAACTTGTTAATCTGACAGAATTCTTTGTGAATCACATTCAACCTGACTTAAAGTCTGCTAGTGGTAAGCTTACTGTTAATTTTTGGGGGGATGTATCTAGAACCTTGACAGTGTCCACTGTTTCTTAAGGCTCAAGCACAAGGTTAAATGCACTCATGTATGAGCATTGTCTCTGAGTCAGAGGGCTATTTACACCTGGCATGTGGGAAGTAGTTCAGATTGGTTTGGCCAGCAATGAATGAGCTTTTAAACAAAGGTGGATTAGTGTGTGCTGTCAGCAGAATCAGAGCATGTACACACATGGTTGCTGTCAGCTGATGTGCTTTAACTTGTGGAATCAAAATACCTTGATTTCTGTATTTGAGACCTCATGACAAACTTCTTTGCTATACAAAACTCTTGAGAAGTTAAAATGTGTTATACTTAAGCAAGTATCTTATGACATGTAGAGGGTAGTGGGTTGTCTTGAAACATGCAGTTGGAGTCTGTGAGAATCAGAGCCAGAAGGGGAAATTTTATGTGAAAGGGTTGGACTATACATTTGATGCTGTTGGGTAGTGCCCATAGAGAGATACATAAGCTGAATAATGTAGAAAAACTGTGTGTGTATTACCCTGGGGGTGGGGAATTCATGACTTAATGTCACCTTTATATGTGGAATACGTTAAGTAATTTTATTTATATGAAAAATTACCTATTTTTTCTCTTGCAGTGAATGAGTTCCCCGTGCTAAAAGCTGATGGTATCAAATATATCATGATTTTTAGAAACCAAGTAAGTTTTTCCTTTATACTTACCAAGTCAAGTTAACGTGGTCAAATAAGATAAATTCAACAGGTGTTGAGAATTTTTAGTTTTGAAAGTAAATGATTCTGCTGTTGTAACTATCTGGTGGACGTGTGGTCTGTGTGCTGTCCATATGCTGTTGGAGCACTGAATATCTTTGCACATTTAGTCCTATGACCTACCCAGAAGTTTTTGTAGTCAATATCAGTCTACATATACTTGATGGCTCATATCGTTGCAGTAGTTGTTAGAGTGTAATTTTCTTTTACTTTTTCTGATTTGGGAGATGCTATAAGAAAATAAATTTTTATTTTCAAATTTTATGTTACCTTTTCATCTATTTTGAAGTTGTGATTTTTTAAAATTACCCAAGAAGACAAAGTAAAGTGGAATATATGCTTTGATGTTCTGGGGGAAATACACAAAGATGGCAGAAGCAGGTACCTCCTGGGTGTGGTTTAGCAACTGGAGGAGCCCTCTGTGATTTCTTCCTCTGCCAGGCTTTCAGTTTGCAGTTGAGTTCAGTGGTTTTGCTCTGGTATTGAATCATCTGTATTTTTATGTAACATATATAACCTATTGCTATAATTTTTTAGGTACCTAAAGAGCAACTGTTGCTATCTATTCCTCTCTTAATCAATCATCTTCAAGCAGAAAGTATTGTGGTCCATACGTACGCAGCCCATGCTCTTGAAAGACTGTTTACCATGAGAGGGACGAACAATACTACTCTGTAAGTTTTCAAACAGAAGTAAATTCATTACCATATAGTTTTTATGCATTACAGATGAAATTTTGCTACAGGATCTTTCATTTCTTGATATTATAGTATTGTAAAATGTTTGAAGTTTGTGAATATGTTTCATAATTAAAGCCCAGTGTTTCCCTTACAGCATTACAGCTGCAGAAATGGCACCGTTTGTAGAAGTGCTGCTAACAAACCTTTTTAAAGCACTAACGCTTCCTGGCTCGTCTGAAAACGAATACATAATGAAAGGTAAACACCGTGTGAGTGCTGCATTGTAAGAGTAGCTTTGTATGCACAGTCTGCAGCTATTACCAGGCTGTATTACATCATCTTTGAATAAGTGTATGGAACCCGAGAGAAACACTAAACATAATGGTGCTGTGACAAGAGGCTGTCTTTGCACTCAGGGCAGCGACCTGAGCAGTGTCACTAGGAGGTTTGAGTGGGGTATGGCAAATAGTATGCCAGGATGTGAGAATTTGCAGAAGACCATCCTTTTACCTTGGGCAAGTTGCTTAGTCTTCTATGCTCAGTCTGTAGAATGGGAATAATGAGACTTCGCTTTGCCATGATTATGGATTGTTTGCCCTTGTATATGTTTATCTCCAGAGGATAATAACTTTCAATTTATTTGCAGCAATCATGAGGAGTTTTTCTCTGCTACAGGAATCCATAATTCCATACATCCCTTCTGTCATCACACAACTTACACAGAAACTACTGGCTGTCAGTAAGGTAAAGAACAAATGAGTAAACAGTACAAGCAAAATGCTGACAATTAATTGAGGAATCTTTATAGAAAGATTTATATATACTTTGTGTTCTGTTAAAATACTGCAAATTGTTCAATACTTTGACTAAAATAGGTAAAAACAGCCTTCCAGTGAAATACTTTCTTCCTGGTAGGGTATCCTTCCAAATCATTCTCCCCTGCTTTCGTATGAAGTTTGAGAACAGCCTATAAAATCTTTTTATAATGTTAGCTTGTTCTAGTGTGAATATTTGCAGATGTCACTATTACAACAAGCTGTTTCTGTTGCAACTCCTTTATTTTATTGCCCAGGTAACTTCTGAGGCTAATATTAAACTTAGTCACTTAAATGTTGGATTAAATTAAATTACCCACTTGCTTTGGGTGGGTAAAATTGTTAGTCTCCTTTGCTCAAGTTGGACTAACATTCTTGAACATAGATGTAGGGAATACTTCAGAATACCTTCATCAGCTATCCAAAAAGACTTTTTCTATGCATAGTTTAAACCTAGCTGCTCAGTGTAAAAACTGTTCAGTAAAGAATTGACGACTACACAAATGAGAAATCTTTATTTCCAGTTTTTGTTACGTCATATAACTGCTTGTTAGTTCATTCAGGGCTTCTGGAAAAACAGTGCTTTTCTCTGAAGTATTTAGAAAAACTCATTTGCTTTTAAATTTTATTGATGTTGGCTTTTATTGTGGAATTAACTTCATCAGCATATTAATGAGGCATAGTATCGTTATTCTCAATTGTTCCTTAAGAGTTCAGTTGAAATAAATACATTTTGTAGAATAATTGACTTGTCTTCAAGTTGATTTATTTGTTCATAACTTGTTCTTAGAATCCAAGCAAACCTCACTTCAACCATTACATGTTTGAATCAATATGCTTGTCGATAAGGATAACGTGCAAAGCAAACCCTGATGCAGTGGGAAGCTTTGAAGAGGCTTTGTTTATGGTGTTCACTGAGATACTGCAGAATGATGTGCAAGGTAAATAAATAATCAGTATGTGCTTGTGCTCTCTCTGCTGTAATTGGTTGTCATGGTTTACATCTTGAGTTTTATTTTCTGTAGCACAGGAACCTCAAATGAGAATGCAGGGTTTTTACAGTCCTAATAAACACTTACGGGAAACATCTAGGTTGTTCCATAGGATACATCAACTCTATCATCTCTTTTTTTAAAACATTGTATTTTAAAAATATCTGACAATTGTTGCCCCCAAATCCTCCTATTCTTCTTGATTATATTGCCTTGTTTCTATTAGTTTATATTCAGTGTTCTGACAAAACAGTAGAGGAAATAAAATCATAGAATCATTAAGGTTGGAAAAGACCACTAAGCTCCTCTAGTCCAACCATCAGCCTGGCGCCACTTTGCCCACTAAACCACGTCTGTCCCTTAGTGCCACATCTCCCCTTTGCTTGAAAACCTCCAGGGATGGGGTCTCCACCGCTTTCCTGGGCAGCCTGTTCCAAAGTGTGTTTGTACATACATACATGCAGTGCTTTCATATGTTTTGGAATAATGAAATTCTTCCAAGTTTTATTTGTTGGAATAACTTTTGTGTTGATATCCTACAGTTGGAGATTCAGTCAATAGGTATGTGATTCTTATGAACTGAACAAGTGACAATTTTTGCTGAATTTCTAAGTGTCATCTCTTTTGCAGAGTTCATTCCATATGTGTTTCAAGTGATGTCCCTACTTCTGGAAATGCACAAAAATGAAATCCCATCATCCTATATGGCATTATTTCCTCATCTACTTCAGCCAGTGTTATGGGAAAGGACAGGAAATATTCCTCCTTTGGTCCGACTCCTGCAGGCTTATTTAGAGCGAGGTGCCAACACAATAGCAAGTGCTGCTGCTGACAAAATTGTAAGTTGGAGTGACTGAGCAGCACTGTACGCCCCTAGGCATATTGATTTAAGACTAAAAGTTACAAGGAACTTTTTCCTTTAGTGGAAAGCTGAATTTGTGCAGCGTATGTTTGTACTTAAATAAAAAACAAACAAAAAAACTGGAATGGGACAGGGAGGAGGGGTGTCTAGACTATTAACACTTTTATGGATTAGATCTTCCTGCAGAAGCAGAACACTGCTTTAGGTTGTGAAAGCTTTTGCCACGGTGTATGTTTTAGATAAGGTCCAACTTTCTGGTAGGTCGTATATAAGAACTGTTCTGTAACATTTTGTATTTGCTTTGCTTGCAGCCTGGATTATTAGGTGTGTTCCAGAAGTTGATTGCCTCTAAAGCTAATGACCATCAAGGATTCTATCTTCTGAACAGTATTATAGAGCATATGCCCCCGTGAGTATGAGTTAACATCATGGTCAAAACTAAGCTCTGTAGACTTAACACTTGGTATGTTTGTACGCTTCGTAGTTAATAATTAACAACTCAAAAATGTCGCTTTTGTTAGTAAAGTAGATTTGAAGAGCTTTGTATGTGTTTCCTGTAAAATGACATTAGTAAGTTGATATGATGGCTTGAGTAACTATTTTTTGAAATTTCTAGTGGATCGGTTGACCAGTACAGGAAACAGATCTTCATTCTACTGTTCCAAAGACTTCAAAATTCCAAAACCACAAAATTTATTAAAAGTAAGTTTCTTGCTTTATGAAGAGCTTCGGTGATGCCAACAGTTCAGAGCACACAGCTATGCTGAATAGGTGTCCAATCACGTCCTGTGATTATGCAGAGTAGTGAGCTCATAACTTCAGTGACTTGCTTCAAGTTACTTGGGTAATTGAGGGTGGTATGTAGGGCAGTTGCCACAACGGGGCACGTTCCATTGAAACTGAAAGAGTGAAATGAAAATGAAGGGAAAGAGTTTGTTCTCCCATCCCTTTCTTGTTCTGTGTAGTATCGATAGTCATCAGAAAGTGTTTATAATCTCCAAACAGTACCTGCAGACTTTCACACAGCACAGTAATACTGACTGCATTTCCTTTCTCGTACATATAGTTATTACTGTGAGAAATTCCATGCGTGTGTCATTAATATGACTTCAGTTACTGGTAAGGTTTTATGTTAAATAAGCAAACCTGTGACAGATTACTGAAATACGTTTTCCTGTTATGCCGCTGGCGTATTACAGTTCTAGTGATCAAATTATTTTAATGATGCTATCACTGCACAAATTAGGCAATATGCATTATTTAACTCTGTGATAAAGGCCATGCAAAGGGTTTCTCGCCTGATTTTGTAAAACAGCATTACATGAAGTTTTCAGGTGAAAGCATTGGTGAGTTCTTGTGATCCTTGATCTGAGAAGCTCGAGAATAACTTATCTAATGCTTTATAGTTGCTGTAAGGGGGAAGAGGATTGACTTTTGTCTTAGCTGTCTTACCACTGTGTTTTAGTGTGCTAGGGTTCATGATAAAAGATCAGCAGTTTTTTGACAAATTTCAAGGTAGCTAGTTAATGTTCTTCACTAAAACTGAACACGTACAAATATTACCATTTCTGTCCCCTTGAAAAACTTATGTTGTGTTTTGCTGCTGACTCTCACCTTTTTCTCGTTATAGGTTTCCTAGTCTTCATTAACTTGTACTGCGTAAAATATGGAGCATTAGCTCTTCAAGAAATATTTGACAGCATACAGCCAAAGTTAGTATGATTTTTATTAAAACTGCTGTGTAGCTTTTATCTTTTAGAGCAGAAGTGGTTGTCTCCTTTAGCTAAAATTGCAAGCCACGTTTGTCACTAAATGGACTAGCCAGACCTTTCTTCTGCTGTGGTTAATTTCTTTGTTGCACAATTTTTCTTTTTCTGATATGCTGCCCACAGTTCCTCCCTGATGATTCCAGATCGTTAATCTCCTGAGTGGGTCATAAAGAGGGAAGAGTGATGCTTTTATTCTTCTCTCTTCATGAAAAACTTGCACTATCAAGTTTCTACCAGGCAGCCACTATGACAGGGCAGCATCATGACAAATTCTGTTTTTCTGTTTTTCCTAGTGACTCATGTTGTTTGTTTCTGTTGTCACTGTGAGGCTGACAAGGCTTTCTAATACTTCCTTTAATGTCATAATAGGATGTTTGGAATGGTTTTGGAGAAAATTATAATTCCTGAAATACAGAAAGTGTCCGGACAAGTTGAAAAGAAAATCTGTGCTGTTGGCATTACAAAAATATTAACAGAATGTCCTCCTATGATGGACACTGAGTACACCAAGCTGTGGTACGTAGAACAATTCTCCAAGTTCTGTCGGTAAAACTACTTGATTCTGAAATTGTTAGCTACTCAATTCTATTGTGATTTCTTCAGGCCTGCAATTGTTATGAGGTTGAGTTGTGCTGTTATGAGGTGGTGGCTGTTCACACCACTTTTTCTTCTCAACAAATCATTTTCAAAGCAGATGCCAGAACTGGTTTGAGATTTTTGTGATGGAGATAGCATTGAACTAGCTAGAACTGCATTTAAGAAAATACACTGCTTTATTTTAGCTTGTATTGTTTCTGAAAAGCTAGGACCAGTTTTAGTCTGTTGCTGTTCTTCTAGTCAGGAGACCCAAGCATATAACCTGAGAGAAACACTCCAAGATCTCTGTGTGTCGAAGAATTTTGGGGAAAGCTATCTGGGAAGGTTGTCAGGTAGCTCAAATTCAGAATTTAGAAGAAAAAAATCTTATTAGAGAAAAGGTGTAATCTACAAAAGAGCTGCTTTTCTTAGCAATGTTACAGGAGAATTTGACCTAAGCAAAAATAAATACATTGTTCATGCTTTTGGTATGTGTTATGCTTGTAAAACACACACGTCCACAGCTCCTCAGGTTCATCTTAGATGGACCCTTGCACTTTCAGTAGCTGAGTTAGTACCTGCAAGGAGAAAATTGTTGAAAGAGCTTTGCATAATTTGAACATTTCTTTAAAATATGCCTTGTTATAACATATTTTCCAGCACTCTAATTTTATCCTCACATCTTTCCATATAGGACTCCTTTGCTGCAGGCCCTCATTGGCCTCTTTGAGCTGCCTGAGGATGACACTATCCCTGATGAAGAACACTTCATTGACATAGAAGATACTCCAGGATATCAGACTGCATTCTCCCAGCTAGCCTTTGCTGGAAAAAAAGAACACGATCCTGTAGGTCAAATGGTGAACAATCCTAGAATCCATCTGGCACAGTCTCTTCACAAACTGTCCACGGCGTGTCCAGGCAGGGTAGGTGACTTTCCTATGTGGCATTCTAATTCTAAATTGTACAGAGAATGAATTCTTATTTGACAGTGGATCTCTTCTGCTAATGTCTGATAATTAGCAGACTGGAGTATGTCATAATCAGAATGGTAGGTTTTGTTCTGAATTATTCTGTCATTGCATATAGCTTTTGTATTTTTTTTTCCCCTACTAGCCTGAGAGGCTAATCACATTTTTCACATTACTTAGTTTAATGATAATCTTAGCATGCCTTTTCTTAAATCAGAATTTATCTGCATGCAGGTATATAGCTTAACACTGTCTTCAGTTCAATTGTATGTATTCAGGAAACTTCAGGCAACTTGTGAAGTTAAACAAGTTTAAATGTAAAGTTGATTATTTCAAGCCATAGTGTTATTTTTCAAGACTTTTGGTAAGTAAGATTGCCTAGGAGATGTGATGTTGGCTGCATCCAAATATCTGCTTTGGTGACTGATGGTTTGCTTACCTTTCGTATTTATTTCAGGTAAGCAATATATAAAACTAAATATTGTCAGCATCAGGAATTACAGTTCTAGCAGCTGCTCTCACAGTGAAAAACTGTCCCTGTCAGGATGTCATTTGACTTCGTACTGTGTGTTGACATGGCATTAACAGGATATAGCAGTAGTTTAATTTATACACACATTGACACTTCTGCTCTATCATATTTCAAGGTTCCATCAATGCTGAGTACTAGTCTGAATGCAGAAGCGTTGCAGTATCTCCAAGGATACCTCCAAGCTGCAAGCGTGACACTGCTCTGAGTTGTGTGTATTTCCCAAGCAAGATCAAAAGCTGTTTTGTTATACAGAAAGTTGACACTGACTTTTTTTTTTTATAGCAGAGCTCAGACAAAATGAAAAATGCTACTTGAAAATGTATTGCAGAATCCATCTTGTGAGAGATAAATGTGGCTTTAAGCAGAAATTGAAAGAAGTTGGTGGTGTGCATAATCATAGATAAAAGGTGGCTAACTGCCATTCCCAGTTTAATTTCAAAGGGAATAGTCATAGCGGTTTGTTACGGGGTTTATGGAAAACTGCATCTGCAGGTTTTGGATAACATTTTGGAACGTATGGAGAGCACTGGCTGTAGAAACTCACTTTGGTCACTAAAATTCCTTTTCATTTTGATGTTGTCCTTTGTATTTCTTTTGTCTTTCCTTAAATTTTATCAAAATTGTGAATAAATAAGAAGTACTTGTTTAAAATGCCTGTCACTGTGCGCTTACTGTTTTAGAAGAATGTAGGTGGTTTAAAAAAAAGATAGTGCTTTAAACTTAGGATAGGGTATAAAACAGCAGGACTGTGAGGATTTTTCTTGGCCTTAGGTAATAGCTTAAGTACATTGTAGGTTTGTACAGGGCAAATCTAAAACTTTGGCAGACGATCCAAAGCTGCTGTTATTCTTCTGATACTCATCAGCAGGTGCAGCCCTTCTCTTTGGACGTGTCAGTGTAATGCAGTCCAAGCAAGTAATGTGTGGATATTGGCCTCCCGGCTGGATTTTTAGTGATGTATCAAAACTGAAGCAGTGATCTTCTCTGTTTAACTCGGGTGTTCTCCGTGTCTCCTTACGAATATACTGATGAGGTGTGGTAGCCTTGAAGCTAGGTGCATCAGTTTACCTTGCAGCTGTGGCTGATTAAGAGATGAGTTAAATGCCTGAGCCTTGTGTGTTCTCAGAGGGACTGAGCCCCAAACTGCTGCATCATGGGCTGCTGGAGCACTGACACTGCGGGGATATAAACAAATTTTGTTAGAGACTGCAAAACTCCTGGATAAGAGTGAAGTCTCACACTTACATGATACTAAGCAATGTTACACGTGACAGATAGATATGGTGGTTTTTTTTTTTTTTTGTTTTTTTTTTTTAAGTTACTTGACCATGGAGGTTAAGAAAGAAAGCTGAATCAGTCGTGGGGTTGAAGTTGAAGCTGGGCATTGTATCAGGAAAGTTACTGAATTTACTAATGGTGAAACATGAGGTACAATTGCCTGCTTTTTTTGGTTGTTTTTGTTTTAGTTCTTCCTTAATATCTGTGGCTGCCATGTGGGAATGTGTGTTGGCCTTATCTCTTAATGTGTAAAGCAATGAGTTACTTGTCAAAACAATGGATTAAACTGCTTAAGTGCCTAAAAAATGCATTAAATGAATCAGCATCAGCAGGTTTTCTTGAATCTAGTCTGTAATGCAGTGTTGGACCCTCTCCGTTCATAGGTATGAAGTGAAAGCAATTCTCAAGAGTGAAATAATACAGTGGTGATCAAGAAATGCACTTGCCTTAATGCTGATGAGACTGTGATGAGCGTTGCAAGTTTGCAGAAGCACTATGCAGAATAAATGTCAATAGACAGGCTGAACCCACGTGGGAGGTGTGTGATGTTTGCAGGGAACCGAATGCCTACCTCGAATGTCAATGTTTAACTGAGCTGTGGACATTCATAACCTGCAGACTGAAAAGATTCTCAGATCACTGCCTGCTCTACAGTTTGGTCTTTCCTTTGGGTGATAGGGAGAACAATTCTACAGAGAGCTTGCAGACTTCATGTCAACCTCAAAGAATCAAAATTAAATTGGTACTGATGGTCATGAGGAATTTGACGTGCCACCTTGGCATCTAGTCAAGTAGACAGCCTTTGTATATGTGCTAGATAACCGTGTCCTAGAATGGGGTTCTTCAGTGCAATGCAATGTTAAGGGGCTCATTGTATGAGCTGATGCTTAGAACTGCAGAACAAGGATGAGTTCTTTAAGGGACGGGTTGTTGAGTATAAAGGGTGAGTGAACAGATTTTTCTTACCTTACCGGTACAAACGTTAGCTGGAGCTGGACAAGGTGCACTGCAACAAGCCAGAGCCTTTCTGAGAGGTAGCCAAGGAATCTGTCTCTTTTGAATAGAGACTTACCAGTGAATCTTAATACTCACCATCTTGCACTGCCTGCAGGGTGTGACTTCTTGTTGCTGGACAGACATTTTGTGTGAGTAAGTGCCTAAGTGACTTCAGATCAACAAATACGAGCAGCATAACTGTCCTTCAGGAGACTCGAGAGTGGAGTGTCTCAGACTTTGTAGACATGGCTGTGGCCATAGCACTGTTAATGACATGTTGTTCAGTCCTGATGTATTCTGCAGATTCAATAAGGCACGTGTTTGCTTAGAGCACTTAACCTTTCAGGGAAATTAAATTTTCAAGTGTAGTGCAGGCAAGAAGATGCATCTCTGCTTCAGCGTACATGCAAGTGTTACTGGCAGTGCCCTCACCTCTATTCAGGTGGAAATATTGCTACTCCTGAAGCCTCCTATCCTCAAGATTTAGGAGGCAACATAAAGTTCCAAACAGATTTATCTGTTGATTTTAATGGAGACTGATGTAAGCAATGTGGTAACAGTTTTCAGAAGACTGAACTTATCTCAGCCACCCTTTGGTGTATTCTTTATTACACAGTTGGACAAATCCCAGTTCCTTTAGAAAGCTCAGGCTGAAAACACCTGCTGTCAATGGATCTTCTGATGACCTGTGAGCATCTAGTTCAATTTCAGACAACTCCTGCACATCACCCAATATCCTGTTCTGAAAACATGTAGCCAATTCTCCCTTGCAATTGATAGTGGTAGAAGTTTATACATACTCAAGGGGAAAAGGATTACTTGCTCCTTTTTGAACATGAAATTGGTAAGAGGACGTCTGTTTTAGCATCGTTTGATACCACAGAACTCTCACCTACTGTCCTTACTTGGATTCTGCTGACTTACTTGTGATTGTCAGTTTCTAAATAATATTGTGTCTTCTGGTATGGGTGGGAAAAAAAGAGCCTTGTTCTTAGTTTAAAAAACAAAGAAACAAAAAAGCCCAAAACCCTGAAGACCAATATAGACTCTTGTTTTCTTGGTTTCCGAATGGACCAAGAATGAAGTTCTATTTCCTTGTTTCTTCATATAGATGTGATTGAGTCACCCTCTCAGCGAGCCAGATGTTTCATTCTAAAAACTCTGAGGCCAGAGCATATTCATTCTCTCAGCTGACTTCTACTTTCAGAAAACTCTTTTCTCTAGGCTCTCAGTAGCTTACTTGAAGGTGCCTTCTGTCAAGCTGTACTTCTTCAGTGGTTAAATAAATGCACTTCTGTACTTGTTCCAGGAGCTTTCAACAAGAACAGCCTTCCTGTAATATTGTGAAGAAGGACAGGGCAGATTGAAGCTGTCAGAGCATGTCTCTATACTCTCTCACAGGAACAAAATAACGAGAAGGCATTGTGTGAGGTTCCAGCTCAGAGCTGCTCACCGCACTCTATTTGTTTACGTTCTTCAGTTTTCCCTGAACTTTACTCACTCTTGTAAAAGAAAAGTGATCTTCCCTTTATCTGTCCTGAGACTGCCTGCCTCATGCTGTCAAAAGTGCTGCTAAGATGCTGATGTATTTTGAAAACGTTTTGACAAAACTCTGGAAGAAGAAAGGTGTGTTTCCTGCAGCACAGCATGTATATACACCTGCAGTTTGTGGGTAATGAAGTCTGGCTGGAGCAGTGTGGAGGTTCGGGCATCCAGCTGTGACCGCTGGAGTTGTTCCACCTGACCAGCAGTGCTGTCTGCCCAGCTGGGTACAGCCATGGGCCATGGCCAAAGTGGCTTGCTGGTTTTCTTGTCCCAAAGCTCCCAATGTCAAACCTTGACTGCTGTCTTAAAACAGCTTAATCCTTCCTTCATAGAAATAACCGTGTTCTTCAATAACTGACGAAGAGTTTTGCTGATTCCATCAGCCAAAAAAAAAAAAAAAAAGAAAGAAAGCAGAATAAATGCTTTATTTTCCTTCAGCTTTTCTACCCTTACTTATTTAAGTGAATTACTGCCTATAATATAACTTAGAGGAAGCTGGAGGCGTTCCTTAGGAATGCTGCCTGTAATGGCAGGTACCAGCTAGTACCTGAGAAGCTCCAGGACTTCTGTTGACAGCCAGTTGCAAAGTGACTTCGGGCCTAATGATTTTCTGTCAGAATAATCTTTTAATTCATGGAAGGTCAAAGCTTATGCTGGACTGAATGTATTGTATTCAAGAAGAGAAGTAAATACTTTATTACTGTGAAGTAATCATAAAAGAATAGAAAGTGAAGAAATATTTTGTTACAAATGAGTCAGAAAAATAGAATGAAAGGGGTTTTAGCACAGCTAGCTCATGTATTTAGCTTCCTTATGTTTTTGTTTCCAAAAGCTGTGAAGAGAAATTCACGCTCCATTTTTGTGCCTGATACAAGGGATATTTCAAAGTAACAAAATATATTAATAACAAATATCAGATTTCTATGAGAACATCTGAAAATACTGAAATGACAGTATTGCTTTCACAGAAGAAATGGAAGTTTCAAATATCTTACAAGCTGTGAGCTGGAAATAGGTCTCTGTCCTGTTTTGCTCAAGCTGCTGCGCAATGAAGAGTGGAAAAGTCTTGTAACATTTGTCAGTAAGTAATATTCATGCATGTGTTAGAGGAGCAAATATCCATGAAATGGATTAGAGGAGTGGGCGTTCTTCCGATACATTGCACGTTTGAGGTGTTGTGCCAGGTGTTCCTCAGGCTTTGGAATTACACATGCATTCGATGAAAATTATATTCAACTTTGTAATCTGGCTGCAGATACTTTTTGTCCCAGTCATGCACATTTTACACTTTACCAGACCTTCACCGTTTTCCAGGAAAAAAAGAAACAAAAAAACAAACAAACATAAAACTGGACACAAAAAAAAATAGTTTTGTATTTCCCTACGTTCACTTAACTTCCTATAAAAACCTGCACAAATGTTGTTTCTGTTACAGACAGCATGAAGCCTTTACAGTAACAGTTACACAACAGATGAAATGTCAGTTCCTTATGAAATGTAACTGTTGCTGGTTTGGAATAATTAAAGGATCTAACAGCCCAGGTGATTGTGCAACAGACCACAAGAGCGTATGAGTAGGTGCTTCAGTGTGCTATGGGATATATCTATACCTAATGCCTGTATACCGGGGAATGTCTTTTAAATGCTATATTGTCGATTGGTTCCACGTGTATGATGTCTTTTCCTTATGGTATCTTTGGAATCCATACCAGTATTAAATGCAGAAATGGATATGGAGCTTTAGGCATGGTTTTTATTTGTATTTTGTTTTTGCTGAATTGATGTAGCTGTGATTCTTGCCACTAAAAATGAAGGCTTTTGCATTCGCTGTAGAATTAAGTTCCGTGTATTTGGTTAGTAAATGTTGTGGGCTGGGTGCCACTTTTTTTCTTTTTGCTGAACAATGGCAGACATTACTGGCTTGCAATTTAATGATGCCATGGGGTTTAAATGCAATCTTGTAATTTAAAATGTATTTTTACCTATTAAGAAAGATAAAATATTTCTAAAGCAAAAAGTTCTCATAGTATCTTTTCCCTGACGTAAGGGGCTGAGCTATTCTTGCACAAATGGGACAGTTCAACGTTGCAGTGTGCATTGCTAGCTTTTTTTGCTAGTGCAGATTTGTTACGGAAAGCAGCTGCATTGCTTTAAGAAATCATACGGGCAAGGGAAGTGTCTTTGGAATACCTGAACATAACGCCAGCTCTTACTGAAGTCCCACGGAGCGCTTTGAGGGCTGCGGTGACTCAGGAAGGAGCTGCTGGGAGTGCAGCTGCAGCCCCTTCAGTGCCGGATTTGCTGTGGGGAGCGCGGGGCCGCGGGGAGTGCAGCAGCTCCAAGCCCCCTTCGTGTGACACAGCTGGAACGACAGAGCTCAGCGGTGGCACGTTGGGATTTTCGCTTTCCTAATGCAAAATAAGTACATCCATATCTTGTTTTTGTCTGAATGGTGTATGTGATTCTACTCCAAGCAGTAATGGCAAGAGTGCAGCAGCAGTGACAGTAAATGAGTGCCAGGGGTAACTCCAGGGCAGTTTATTCTGGGACAAGAGGGGATGGCCTCGCGTTTTGCCGGGGGAGGGTCAGGAATTGTGGGAAAAACTCTTTAAAGAGCGGTGCTGCCCCGGCACAGCTGCCCAGCAGTGGGGATGTGACACTGAGGGACGTGGCTCGGGGCAGGGCTGGTGGCAGTGGACGGCTGGACCTGATGATTAGAGGTCTTTTCCAACCGTAATGATCCTGTGATTCCAATTCACTGTCGGCTTCAGGAGATGGGGCACAGCAGCCGGAGCCCGTTCCTAACAGCCCTACAGCCGGCTGTGCCCGCGCCTCCACACGCGCTCCTCGGGCTCGGGGCCGCCGCCGTCTCACACCGCGCCCATCCGCGCCCCCGCTGCGGCCGTTCCGGGCAGCGCCGCTCCCCCGTCCCCGCGCTGCGCGCCGCCGGGGCGGGCTGAGACGCGACGCTTTGAACACGACCGTTCGCAGCCAGCAGCCCCGGCTCGGAACCGGCACCGCGCGCTCAGCCCGAGCGGTGGCTGCAGGAACGCCCTCGGCCCCGGAGGGGTCGCAGCGACAGCGGCGCTTCGCTGCAGAGCGCTCCCCGCGGGGCGGCGCCGCGAGTGGAACGCGGCGCTCGGAGCGCCCGTCCCCGCCCGAGCCCGGAGCCCCGCACGGTGGCGGGAGGGCCCCGCTGCCGGAGCGGGCGAGGCCCGGCCCGGGGCCATCCCCCCCCGCGGATGGGGATCTGCGGCTTCTCGCGAGGGAGGGGCCCGGGCGGGGGCAGCCGGGCCCGCTCCTTCCCTCAGGCGGTCTCGCGCTGAGGCCGCGCACAAGCGGAGCACGCTGGGAGCTGTAGCCCTGCCGCACCGAGGCCGTCTGCAGCTCCAGCGCGAGGCACGCCGGGAGTTGTAGTCACCGCCAAGAAAGCGGTACTCCCCGCCGGCCCGCCCTCCCATTGGCCGAAAGCGCTTAGCGGGGCGTTTCCCGAGGGGTCTCGGGCCCCCGCCATTGGCTACGCGCCTCCCCCGCCTCCCGGCGCGGTGCCGTCACTTCCTCCCCGGCAGGAGGTGGCCCCGCTCATTCTCTTTAGTGTTTGCCCTGTGCCCGCCGCCTCCCTCCGCCGCCGCCGTCGCCCCCC
>WBMW01004284.1:92823-149710 GCA_013396635.1 Penelope pileata
GCCGCAGCGCGCACAGCAGCGGCTCCGCGGAGCTCCGGGGCGGCCCCTGCGAGCGCTTCGCTGGGGCGGGGGTGGCGGCGGCCGGGGCCGCAGCGGGGGCAGCTCGGTGCCCGCAGCCCGGTGCCCGCAGCTCAGGGAGCTCCGTGGCAGCTCGGAGCGCCCGGCGGAGCCCCGCTGCCTCCCTCTGCCCTGGTACCGCCGCTGTAGCCCTGTCAGTTCCTGGTTCGTCCCCGCGTTGGGGTTTTTCTGTGACTTTTCCTTGGGGCTAAAGGCAAACCCGGGGAGCACGGCTCGGGCTGTGGGTGTGCGTGCAGCAGCAAAATGCAGCGCCTGCACGGGGCCTCTGCCTGCCCGTGGGGCCGGGCGGTCCCAGGAGTGCTCAGGTGGTGCCCGGGATGCGCAGGGTCTGTGCCCGCGCTGACAGACTGCTGTGTCTGAGGGGTGTGTGCTCTCCAAAAGCAGTTCTCATGGCACGGCCGTGGTGTAGCACAGTGCTCTCTGTGCTGCCCCGTGTCAGCAGCACAGCCGTGTGCTCGGGGCCCCGGGCAGCAGCTGCCAGAGCTCCATGCTGTGCTGCGTCTCTGTGGGAGCTCCGGGAGGAAATGCTGCACTGCACCTTCCCTTTGCTGACACTGGATTGGAACTTCATTTCAAAACTCCTCTTCAGGGATCTATGCAAGATACAGTTCTCTGTTACCTCTTTAAGCAGACATCCTTTCTTCCTTTGAAAGTTTCCATAACATTTTCAATCGGTGCTGTTCCCCCTATCCCTGCAGGTCGGTCACAGCTCTGGGTGCAAAGCCGAAGTGCCCATGGGCTGGGGTTGACCTGGGTTGGTGTAACCATGTGGAGCGGGAGCGATGCCAAAAACTGCTCTGTGTCTGTCAGATCTCACTGAAAAGCACAACTTTGTTCTGAGGAATGGGAACTTTCAGAAAAAGTTCTAAATTCTGCTCTTAGAACCCTTGCCAGGGGCTGGCTGTTCCCCTGGAGTTCTGGAGGATGCAGCAGGGGAGCTGGGTGCAGTGATCACGGCACACGCTGCAGTTACTGGCTGTGCTTTTTGACCTGTTGTACTTCAGGGGAAAAAAGAAAAAATAAACCAAGCCCCAAACAACCAAATACTGAGTTCTGGGAATCCCTGTGGGCAGTACCAGTGCAGCAGGCATCAAGGCATTTATCTCTGCTTGGCATTGCCTTATCGCTTTGTGGTTTGTGCCTCTGTGCTATGTTTGGAGCTCTCTGCTTTATGTCCACGTTAGCTCCCTCTTTTCCTTCAAATTTTCTTTCCTGGTTTTCTTTCCATCACCTCTCTCCATGTCATAGCTCCTGAACTGTTTTGCCTGATACGTAGTGCTCTGTGTCCTTGAAGATTTCTCTTTTCTCAAAAAGAACGTTGCCTTCTCTCTGGTGAATGCAGGACTTGAGCTGCACCTTCTCTTGCCCGGGTGCTGTAGAAGGATTTGCCTGAGAAGAAAGCACTGCTCAGCTCAGGTGCTCCGGTGCTTTGCATTCGGTGTAAATAGCCCCGAGTGCACCAAGTGTGTCA
The DNA here is from genome assembly GCA_013396635.1 of Penelope pileata. Taxonomy (NCBI): domain Eukaryota; kingdom Metazoa; phylum Chordata; class Aves; order Galliformes; family Cracidae; genus Penelope; species Penelope pileata. The sequence goes on from WBMW01004284.1 coordinate 94,373, forward strand.
TTGTCTTTGTCTTTATTGGTAGCATGTATTTGTTTGCAGTTTTCAGCTGTAAGTGGTTGGGTGTTGTTCTCAGTGGTGCTGCAGAAGCTGAGTGATTGGGAGTTTGGTGCTGCGTATACACAGCTCCAAGTGGCGGGGGCTTTTCAGGTCTGTGTCAGGAGGTGAAGCATCTGGGTAAACTGCGGGGATTTGTGGCAATGTGTTCTTGTGCTCCCCAACGAGTGCGCAACACAAGGCAGAGGCTCAGCCGCTGTGTCAGAGTTATTTAAAGCTCCTTTAGGAAAAGGGTGGAGGGAGGGAACCTCTCGGGCTGCCGTTTGCCTGGCTGCTGAGAGCACAGCAGCGTCCCCAGGCTGCCAGCAGCAGGTGGCACGGGGCTGTGCGGGCTGGTGCTGGCTGCCTGCGGTGCAGATGTGGGATGGGCTGTGCTGCCGGCAGCCCCATGGCACGGGGATGAGCTCTGCTGCTGCCCGGGTCAGGGCTGGTGGCACCACACATCAGCAGGGCCAGGGGCACATGGAGCCCGGGGGACAGAGGGGACTCTTGTTTTGGTTCTGCCCGGGTCCCACCTCGGGTCCGTGTGTTCTTTCACTGGGATGGGGCTTGTTTTTTCGGTTCCACATCTGTCAGACAGGTGAGTGCCAGGGGAACTCTCCTGCCTTGTGAGCAGTTTGTTGCTGATGAGAATCCTTCACCCTCGCTGTGCTGCTGGAGGGTCAGCAGCTGTGACGGTGCAGGGTGCTGTGAGGCACCCGGCTTCATTCCCTGTAGGTAAAGCTCTGGGATATTGTCAGGGCGATTTTTAGTTGCTGATCTCAGTGTGTAATTTGAATCCTGATGGTTTTGTCTGGTATCTCTTCTGTTTCTCCTTCTCCTCTGCCCTCCCTCTGCTGCTGGCACTGGGTCAGTGGGTGCAGGGGATGGGTCGGTGGGATCTGCGAGCTGTGGTGGGCAGCGTCGTGGGCACGGGGTTACTTCTGGCTGTCCAGCTGTGTGCAGCACAGAGCAGGGCACCTTGCTGTAGTCTGCTGCTGACAGTGGATAAAATGTCTTTCTTTGAGCATTTGGTCTCTGTTTTCAGCTGGCCTGTCAGTGCTCACACCATGTCTGTGGCAGAAGCAGAGTGAGCAGTGAGAGCTCCTTTCTGCCAGGGCTGCAGTTAGCAGCAGGCTGCTGCCCTCGGGTGATGGGGAAGGACGGGTGCTGGTGGGGGCTGGGGTGCAGCCCAGGGACCCCAGGCAGCACAGCAGGGTGTCTGCCTTCAGCAGCCGCTCCGCCAGCCTCATCCCAAGTGGCCATCCATCCTGCACCTCAAGGCTGCCACCGAGTCACCGCTGCCACCCGAAGCAGCACGGCGTGTTGCAGTCTGCACTATGGGGAAGCTCCATCTCCGGGCACCTCTCAGCCTGCTTCGTCCCGTTCTGTCACTTCATGGAGAGCAGATGTTCATTCCCGCTCCAGGAGCCTTTGGGTACTTCAAGGCTGCTCTGCAGGCCCTGACGAGCCCCCTCCCATCCAGCACACACCAGCCCAGACCCTTCCATGTTTCCCTTCCAGGACACGCTTTTCCAAAGCTCGGTGTTGCCTGCTTTTCTCACTTTATTTCTGTAGCTGGGCCTGTGTTTGCCTCAAGGTGAGGTACCCGTGCAGCAGGGGTGCAGTGCTCCAGCGGAGGACTCGGTACCACTGATCTGGAGCTGAGGGCTGCTGACTGCTTCTCAGGCTGCTGCTCTGCTCCTGGCTCTCAGGGTGATGATGGCTGTTAGTGAAGCCGCCCATCAGCACCGCTGTGTGTGAGGAGTGCTGCTCTGCTGGCTGTGGCTCCCTGTGCAGTTCGGTGGGTTTCCTCTCCTGTGTGGGTCTGTGGGCGGTGCCTGCCCAGGGCTTTGCAGTTGTTCCTGCAAAGATTTTGGGTTTAAGCATGGTTTGGCCACCAGGGATGGCAGGAGGAAGTTCAGCTGTCTTTATGCAATTTGGTTTTGATCCTGCCTGGGAATGTTACCATTTGCTTTGTTTTCCTGATGCTTTGTTAAATTAAACCTCCAGGAACGCTTGCGGAAGAGGAGTTGAACCACCAGGGCTGGAATCCTCTTGTCTCCTTCCTTCCCTCCCCAGTCAGCAAACAGGCATGGCTTTGCCTTTCCCAGGCCTCTGTGTCCTCATCTGTTCCCAGGGACTGCTGATAGCTGGGCACACCCCTAGGATTCATCCTAGGATTTTAAATGGACTGGAGTAAATTCAAGACCTTGTGTATCTAATTCCTATTCTAACCTCAACCAAGGCTGAGATCTCCCCGTTCTGTTGCTGGTAGTGCTGCTAGCCATCTGCCTGCAGTTGGCTTTAGGCGTGGAAAAGAGGGATTAAACACTTTGTGCTATATTTGTAAGCAGAATAAAAGGACGTTTTGATTGCCATTTGGAGCAGTCCATGCAAATGACAGGTTTCATATTTAGTACTGAAAAAAAAATTATTCTGAAATGTTTTTAGCTAAGTTGATTTTTATATAATCTGAGTGAAATCATCATCACACTGGAAGTGCAACCAAAAGGTAAAATCTATGTCCAGTTTCTGCAGTTCATGGCTGCATACGTTGCTCTGGTTGGTGCCTTGGTTCTGGTTGGTCTTGTGACCTGAGGCCTCGGTCTAATTTCAGTACTCAGTCTCTAGGGCTATCAGGAAGAAAGGTAACTTCTACGACACCGGAAACCTTACTAGAGAAAAATGAACTGCAAGTGACTCTTAGTCCTGTGAAGGTCACTGTCAGGTTCCACTCAGTGTGTGAGGAAGATCAGTTGGGTTTGGGGGAAGAGCAAGGAACGAAGATTGTTGGATGAGGTTGGAATTTCTGCTTGGGAAAACCTGGCTGTGCTGAGCTGTCGGTGAGAATTAGTGACATGCCCACTGTCGTCATCCAGAGGGAAGAGGCAGGCTCACTGCAGCGGTGAGGCGTTTGCTGGAGGTCTCTCTGGAGCCTCAGGAAGCCAAATGCTAACTCTCTGTTTTTCTTTCTAGGGATTCTCCATCATAAATATCCTATTCAGAACTAAACCCAAATCTTCACTGTCTGGATCTCCTAAAGGTAGAGGAAACTTACTTAAAACATTAAAGTTTCTTACCTTTTGTTTGCATTCTATTAAAGGAAACACGTTAGGATAAAACATGATGATCCCCAGGAATTCTGTTTGACCCTCTGGCTTCTGTCTGCAGCACCTCTGACAATTACGATAGAAGAAAAAAAGCCCAAGAAAGTCTGAAGATTATCACGAGGATAATATTCTAGCACAGCACTGTCTCAATAAAATTTAAAATATCAGTGTCTGAATTAGCAAAAAATAAGTGTCAAAAGGTGGTAAAGGAGCAGGTGATGGGATTAACCGCTGACCGAGATGGTGCGAGTGAGACGTTCCAGCCTTTGTTAGCCTGTCAGGTCTAACAGTGTCGCAGGTACTGTGTGGGGCTCAGGCAACTTGCAGTACCATTTGTCTGAAATGTTTGCCGTAGTCAGTCAGCCCCTGGTTACATGGAAACATCACCTGCAACGCTGGCACCTCTGTTTCTCGTCCCTGGAGCTGGCCTGTACTCGCTGTTTTCTCTCGGCTTGTTAGGAGCCGGTAAAGCTGCTTACAGGGTGGAGAGCATTACTCTGAGCAAGCACTGCAAACCCTTCTGTGATCCACAAAAAAACTACAACTGAACATTCAATGAGGTGCAGATTGTTCTTATATCCTAGAGAAATATTTCACACAAATCAGCAACGGTGCCATAAGCTCCACAAGGAACTGAGATTATAAACAAAATCCCGGTCTGCTGTCAGAGTGTGCTTTGAAGTTGCTTGTCAAAGTAGGAACTAAATGGTTTTTAAAAAGAAAACAATATATATTTGTGTTTGCCAACTTGCAGCACGTGATCTTGTAAATTACTGCCTGGGGTCTAAAATTGTCAGAGATTTATGACATGGAATTGTAGCGATTCAGGAGGTGTTTTAACTGCCAGCTGGTGAAGGTGGATTGGTGACACAGTCTCTGCCTCAACCCAATCTAATCAACTCTGCAATAGTTCTGAATGGGTGCTGACTTCCCAGAGATCCAACCTGGGATCAGAATAGAAAAACACGAGAGCAGCGAGCGGAGGGGGATCACGCTGTGCTGATGACGTTGGTGTGACACAAGCACTAAGTGTATTTGAGACAGGTTGAAACGATGCGCTAATGGGGAGAGCCTTATTGTCATGGCAGGGTCCCTGCCTTCCCGGGAAGGAATTTCTGTTCAGCTGTGGAAGAAGAGCAGCACGCCCAGCTATCCAGTTACTTGAATGTCATGGGGATAAACCCTGAACCGTGGTGCGCTCCGCAGGGTTCAGGTTTCTGTTCCAAGTAAAGATTTAGCTCATCGATTCCTTACAATTTATTTTCTGTTAGAGGTTGCTGCTTTTCCTTCCTCCATCTTTAGAAACAGCCATGGGAAGGAACACGCACGTGATGCTGCTGAGCACATTTTTTTCTTCCTTGTTAAATGAATAGTTCCAGAGGCCAGATGTCTGCAGTAATTTTGGCCATCAAATCCTGGTTACAGGTGTAATTGCAAAGCGCTCTGCAGAGAGGAGTGGGTGGGACTGCTGGCATCTTACAGCTGCATGAAGTAAGCCGTGCTGAAACTCATGGTGCTTGGCTTCTCGTGAGGTTGGAAGTGTTTGGATTCCTAGAAGGTACAAGAAGGCTGAACTTCTCCTCTCTTGACTTGTCAGGCTGCAGCTGTGGTGAGTTGTGCTTCAAAGCCGTGTTTGCACGTGGCTGAGCAGCCGGGCTGTCAGAGGCTGGGCGATTGGTCTCTGTGCTGAGAACAAGCACGTGGTGAGCTGTGGATGTGTCTGCAGTCCCTTTTCTTTTGTCTGGTTGTGGAATGTGAACAGCTGAAGCCTGTTCACAATAGGGTTGGTTTCCAAAACTTTGTTTTAAGGACTGGGATGTGAGCTCAAGTCCCCGTAGATTTTGTGAATAACAGCTGAGTTGTCTGTCCTGAGTGTTATTCTAACTAGAGGTGTTGGAAGAAAAGTTTTTTTTAGGACAGAACACTGATGATTATAATGATTATATGATTATCTCACTCTTGATGGAGTGAGATCTGGGTAGAAAACAGTCCGAGCTGTCCTGGTGTGAGGTTCTGCAGTATTCTGCAGTAAATATAGAAAGTGAACTAGTAATACCCTTGTCAGGAACTTTCTGTCTTGGAATAAAAAAAAAATTAGGGATAAGTATTAAGATTTGACTAGCATCATGAGGGTAAAAGAGGATGAAGGAAAGAATAAGATGTAACATCTAACATCTTTACTAACATCTTTAAAGCTGAACCACTGAATGTAAGGAGTGCTCCTCTTCGCATCCAGTAACGTTGGGTTTTGCTCTAAAGCCATATTGACATCCTTGAAACAGTTGCTGTGAGCTGACAGCTGTGGCCATGAAATGTCTGGGTTGTTCTGGGGACAGACTGATGGGATTCGGCTTGTGCTCTACAGCAGCAGCGGTTTGCGTTGCATCCGGCAGGCAGAACCATGATGGAAGGTGTCCTGTACCAGGCTGGTTTGGGAGTGAGGAGTTCTGCTTGTATACAAGTTTTAATCACTACCCACAGCTTTTACAATTGCTTTCTGAAACTGCAGAGTGAGTTTTTAGAAAAATAAATATGAGGGGTGGGTTTTAGTACATGTTGGGAAAATGAGATTGAGCGTACAACAGAACTCATTTGTAATGTGGCAACGAAAGCTGGAATGTCTTTGTCTGCACATTTTAAATACAAAACAATGAGAGCCAAATTGCTGTAGATTTTAAATATCCAGTGATAAATTCTGCTTTGATGCAGAATACTTTTGCAGATTTCTAGCCAGAAATGGATTGGGAGGGATGCTTCTTTCATGGAGCTGTACTACTGAAAATACCCTGTTCTGCTCTCATTGTGTGGTAACTGGCTAGAAAACCCCTTTAACAAGTGTTGAAATTTAATTCAGTGTTGAAATTCCACGTTCCCTATAACCAGCTGATTGCAAGGAAGTGAAGAATAATGTCTTCTTTAAAAATGAAGTGCTTCTAGAGAGAAGAATTCTGAGAAGAATGTTCAAGCCTTCCTTTCCGGCGCGATCTGAAAGCTCCTGATGTTACTGACTTCAGAACCAGAAATGTTGGTGTCCTGTTCTCAGAATGTGCAGATCACAAATGTGTGAACCCTGGTTAATTTGAGGGGCACTGCACTTAGCAGTAAGGGAGAATTAGCTTTTTTTTATTGCGCTGTAAGTCCACACGTTCTTTTGTGGCCGTTGTTGTTGTATTGTGTTTGAACGTTTTCAGGGTTGCTCGCAATGCTCCTGGGAAGGAAACCGAGCTGCTGTAACACTGTTGCCCCAGAGTCTCAGTCCACATTCTTTTCATCTTGTCTTTCAAGTTCTTGGAGCTCCTTCAGCTAGGACCCCCTGCTGCCCTTTCCCCAGTTACACTGCACCTCGTGTGTCACTTCTGCAAATTCCACAGCCAAATACAGGATTTACTTTGAGTGTAAGCAACACACAGCTCTTGGGAGCCAAGGAGGGCTTCTGACGTGTTTCCCTCTCTAGTGAAGAAGAAAGCTATCCAGCCAGCGGTGTGGGAAGCCTGACATGTTTGTGATAGTTCTTCAGGGTAGAACTCTTGCAGATGGCAGATTGGTTTGCATGCGTTGTTCTCCTGTAGCTTTTTCCTTCCCAGATAAAATCCTGGTATCCATGAGCACGTCACCCTGAGCTCTCCCCTCAGAGCTGGTCTGTCAGTACCTGGCTAAAAGCTTCAGGCTGACTCACTGCTGCTCCTCTTACACTTAGCAGTCCGTTCACAGGCCCAGAATCTGAGGCTTACAGAGCACTTGGGGAGCTGTTGCTACTAATAGCTCCCCAGTGCTGGCTGGAGCTGTGGTCTCACTTGTACCCTTCAGCTGTAATTATGATGGGGGGGGAAAAAGCTTTGTTTGGTGCCCTAATAAGGGCTGTGGCAGATGAGTGTGTGCATCCCTGTGTGCGTGTTTGTGTAAAATGTATCCTCTGGGCTGTAAAATGTATTTTGAACAAACAAATTGCTATGTGGATCGTAAGGGGATACGGACAGCTGAGCTCTGGCAGCAGTGACAGCTTTCAAAGTGGCAACCTCCTGGTGTATATTTAGGTTTAACTGTCTGGGCACGAAGATAATGTTGCATCCACGTGTAAGAGAAACCCATCCGTGATTTGTCGGCGGAGGAAGGCCCTGCCACAGGGCTTCACCACCCTGCTGCCAGTGCAGTGCTTGGAGGAGTTTCTTCTGAAATCAACACAGCTGCCTGTGAACACTTTCAGCTCTCATTTAAAGGACTGCAAGGCCAAACGATCTAAGCTGATAGCTTGAACTGTGACACCTAACGACTCAAGCAGAAGTACCCTTCACCTAGAAAGTTTCTAAGCTCTTACACCTTCTTTTTTCCACCGGCAGCGACTTGGCGTGTTCTGCTGGACACCGGTCGTTTCCCTTGTAAATGATGAGATGTGATCCTGGGGGGGGGGAAGTACGTGGTTCTAAGAAGGGGTGTGTGCTGTAAAGGATTTCTCTGTAAAGAATACATTTGTTGCTTTCCCTTCCAAGTTAAAAAAAAAAAAAAAATTGAATTGAAATGGTAAGTGCATGAAGTGTAATCTGTTCGTGGGAGCTGCTCTCTGCTTAGTGCAGGAGCAGCGGCCGTTGGTTTAAGTGACAGGATTTGCTCTGTAAGGTGACTCTGATCCAGCAGAGACAGGAAGTTGATGTAAAATGAGGAAGCATAAATAAGAGTTTTATACTACTCTGTCCTAAAGCAAGATGGAACTTAAACGCTAGAGCTTAGAGATTGAAAGGTGCTATTCAAACTGGATGTTGAAGTGACTTCCTGCACAGCAAATGGAAACGATGGCTGCTCCATCTAATGCTTTTTCCCCTTTTTGCTAATTGAGAAATAATTTCAGTAGATTGTTATTTAAAAAATGCTAAACATTCAGTATTCTCTTTTTTTCCCCACCTTTACATTTTAGGTCAGCAATTTGGTTCCACCACGCTGAGTTTGCCTGCACTCAAAGCTGTTTACCTACAGTAATTTGCTCTGGTTGGAAGTGAACATGTCTCAAGTTCAAATTCAGAATCCTACTGCCCTTGCAGGGAGCCAAATATTGAACAAGAACCCATCTCTGTCACAGCCACTGAGTATTCCTTCTACCACTACTTCTTTGCCCTCTGAAAATGCAGGCAGACCTATCCAAAACTCTGCTTTACCCTCTGCATCGGTTACATCCACCAGTGCAGCTGCAGGTGAGACCGCGTGTCTGTTAATAGATGTCTATTCTTGATGTCTTGGACCTCTGAATATTTTAAAAAGTCATATTTATCCAACTACAGTAGCTTGTTTCTAGCTACAGTAGAATGTTTTCTCCCTACTGAGTGTCTCTGTTAGAGACAGAAGCACTTTTTTTCCACAAAGTTCTGTTTGTAACACTGAAAAATGCTTAAAATTTTTGTATGCTGCTTGGAGATCCTAGAGTTCATTAGGGAACTTGCTGCTGCCAGTTCAGCTAATGACCAGAACTGTCTAATCCAGCAAATATTTTCTGGGAGTATTGCAGTCATCTAGATGCCAAGACAATGTGGAATTTTTATTAAAAATATGAGTAGAGTTCGTTGCTTCTTGTTCATTTATCTGTTTTTATGTAATCTTTCAGCTCCTTCTCACATGGCAAACCCCAAAGAGAAAACCCCAATGTGTCTTGTGAATGAGTTAGCCCGTTTCAACAAGATTCAGCCTGAATATAAGCTTCTGAGCGAGCAAGGTCCAGCTCATTCTAAGGTAAATATCCATATAAGTTTCTTGTTTCTATTTTTCATGGTCTTTCGCTTTTAATGGAAAGTCAAAGTATGTGCCTTTAGTTGTAAAGCAGATGAACCTTTCTGTCCTAGTTGTCAGGTATTTGGGAAACAAGGATCTTGGTCTGTATTCTTTAATGCCTGAAGTACAGTACAACTGAACAGCACTGAGCATTCATCTGGTCCAAAACAGATATTTTAGCAAAGGAATCTTTGGTCCTTCGTGGTGAGAACTGTAGAAATGCCTCGGGTAAGCCAGCACGTGGTGTCCATCCCGTGGCATTGCCTATCTTCTACGGTGTGTTAAGATCTCGGCAATATGCAATTTGTTCAGTGTTCTGTTTACCTGCAGAGAGAGAACTTCTCAGGAATATAATCAGCACGCGAGCCATTTGTGCTACCTCAAAGAACACTGAGGTTGTGAGTTTTAACATTATTCAAGTTTTTAATTCTCATTGGAGGTCTCTATTGTATGAGTCCTGAGGTCGAGGCATGCAAGGACAATCAGCCTGGGATGCATCTCTTTAGTCTGATCACCTCCTTAACGTGTTTTCTGGAGCAGCGTTAGCGTTGTTTGTTAGAGGTATTGCCTTTGAATGGAGTAATACTAAGAACTAAAATCTTTCATCCCCCATACGTGTAAAGTCGGCTTTAATGTGCAAAGCAGGCAAGGTTTGCATTTACAGAAAGTGATGGAATAACATTCAGAGCATCTGTTCACTTAGGTTTTCATTCTGATTGAGCTTAATTTAATTACCAGGGAGACTTTGGCTTTCCTGTTGTCTGATTAATTTGTGAAAATTTAGGGCAATGTATGTCTTTCCTTATCCCACATACTTAAAAAGAAGTGCCACAGAGCGTTGCTCTGTAATCAGATAGGCTTGTACTCACCTGGGGGCATGTAGGAGGTTTTATGGTGCAGTGTGAACTTCTCTTTCCTCAAACCACTGGAAAATATAGTTTAAAAAAAGTGTTAAAGCAGCGGGTTGTTGGGGAATGGAGTCTGACTTTCAAGGCAGCTCCTGGCATACCATCTATCCATGTAGCAGGCACCTCTGTACTCATTGCCTCTGTTTCATAGCCTACATGATCTCATGCAACATGCAGGCTAGTGCTAGCTATGATTTTTGTGAAATTCTTAGTTTAGTAATCAGAGATATCCTGTAGATGTGCCAAGTGTTTAAAATCTGGAGTTGATGTAGTAGTTAAGGAGAGCTTTGATTGCTCTCTTCTCAACTTTGCATCAGTAAAGGACTTAGAGTTCCATGGAAGACAGTGTAATAAATGATGTAAATTCTGAGCCCACTCATAGTAAAAATTGTGTTTTCTGTTTCTGAGGTGTTTACAGTGCAGCTGACTCTTGGGGACCAGCACTGGGAAGCTGAAGGAACGAGCATTAAAAAAGCGCAACATGCAGCAGCTGCCAAAGCCTTGGAAGGGACGCGGTTCCCCAAGCCCACAGCTCGTCCATCTCGCAGCGAAGGCAAGAATCCAGGTATGGACCTCAACAAACTGATGTAGAAACAAACAAAAATGGTATGGAATACACCTTCCTGGTTTTAGCACGTATGGTGAAGTTGCGTGAGGATGAATCGAAACAGTGATGCTGAAATTATTTCTACGTATTTAACAGTAGCAGTAGTCAGGTTTTGTGAGAAAGCTGTTTTGATTTAATCTTTGATCATTGTAGGCATCATAAATATTCAACAGAAATTAACAGGTTAAAAGTACAGATTTTTTTGCCATCGAGTCATTCAGGCTTGAAGAACCTACTGCTTAACTTACTGCTGTTTTCTGTTGTAATGCTTGGTGGAATCCTTGACAACACTTTTATTGTAATCTTAGGAAAAAAAAAAACTATCAAGAATTCAGTCACAGCAAAGAATAATATTTGCGTGGGCAGATGAGTGTATTTGGCAATCCTTCCAGGATAATTCAGAAGCTCGATGATAAAGATTTCCTTGAAAGCTTATGTAAAAATAAACTACTGAATTGGTGTTGAGCAATTGGATCAGAACTTTGGAAAGTGCATCATTTCCATCTCTTCACAGAGACGGAGGTGTTGAGTTGTATAAAAAAATCTAACTTGTTATATTTAGGCAACTTTTTCAATTTACTAAGATTGCTTTGAGTATGTATTTAAAATGTAAGTCTGAAGTAGCTTCACATCTCAGCTGCACGTGTGATAGGACTGCGTGTTCCCCATGTTGCTTGCACTGAAAGCTGTCAGGGTACCAATATTCCATTCAGCAAAAGGTAAAACTTACCTTTAATCCCAGTTGTATTCTGATATCACCTAAATTCTTTCTTTAGAAACACTTTGTACAGTGAACAGAGAAAACGTTAGAAACTAGCAATTACCTTTTTTTGCTATGAATCTGTTCCGTAATTTCATTTTATTTTGGCAACTGCCTTAAAGCACTCTTGTACGTTGGTTTTTGAGCCAGTGAGGCTAGTGAGAGGAAAAAGAATGACCATGTATGTGACTGTTCTTGCATCAAACGAGAATAGTCAGTGAGTCAGTTACTCACCCACATGAAATCTGCATTGAGAAAAACGCTGAGAGTCCTCAGCAGCAACATCCCTCCCTTGTCAAAAGGCAAACTGCAGACTGGAAGGGAAGAGTCATGATGACCCCTGTTAGTCATCGAGTGCAAGGAGGAACACTTGATCGCTATCAATGAACAGCAGAAGCAGAAGATATGTAGCATATCTGTTAATTTAATTTAAAAGGATTGTTTTAGAAAAAGAAATTTCCATTCTGCGCAACCTATTCTTACGTATGCTGTAAAAATAAATCAGTAGCTTCGCAGAGCTTCAACAAAAAAAAAAATTGACTTTTTTGTAAGAGAATTTGCCCCAGTTGTTCTAGGCTGGTAATTTAATGTGCATCACAGAGGCATTGTTGTTCTGTTCCCTGATACTCATATTCAGCACTCACTCCTTTAAGAGTACTGCATGTGGCAAAATCTACTCTCCTATCTCCCTGCTTGGAGACAAGGTCGGAGTCTCTGTTGCTGCAGCTGGACGACTCTCTTTATTTCCTTTTTATTTAGACAGTGTAACCCCCACCGTGGAGTTGAATGCGCTTTGCATGAAGCTGGGGAAGAAACCCCTGTACAAACCTATTGATCCTTACACAGGGATGAGGTCCACCTACAACTACACAATGAGAGGCGGTGCTTACCCTCCACGGTATGTGTTGCTTGGTTTTTTTGTTTTCCAGTCTCTTATCTTTTAATTTCTTCTGGTGAAATCTTCTGAAAACTATCTAAAAAGAGCAATGTGCCTTAAATGCAAATTCAGCTTGAAAGACTTAAAACAGTTTTTGGGTAAAAAGGTTTGGATAAATACCCCCCATGTATAACTGCAATTTATCTTAATGGTTTTTTCTTTTGGGGGGAGGGCAATGAGAAGAATGAACCGAACCAAGTGATGATGTGTTCTGAAGGGCACTTGGATACATCCACCTTCATGAAGGGAATAGCTGAATATTTCTTGCGTTTGTCTGTGTAAAACCAGTTTGATGCTTTTTCTCAAACTGACTTTAAATTGCAGCTTCAGCTTTTTTTAAGAATGTGATGAGCATTGGAATCAAGAATTCAAACCTTGCTGGACTGCCAAGTTTGTCAAAGCACAGTTGTATCGTCTCTCACTGCTGTAGCTGGTTAGAAATACTGATGCTCCATTTCATAAATATCTCCCTCAAATCTTAATGAAAATTTGGCTTTTTAATGTTAGTGCTTCCATGCCGAGTATTGGTTACTGATATCCAAGAGACTCTTCCAGGTACAACTTATGTTTCTATTTGTTTGCTGTGGAGGCCAAACTACTTACTCTTTCTTTTCTAGGTACTTTTACCCATTTCCTGTTGGGCCTTTACTTTATCAAGTTGAGCTTTCGATTGGAGGGCAGCAGTTTCATGGGAAAGGAAGAACAAGACAAGCCGCTAAGCACGATGCAGCTGCTAAAGCACTGAAAGTTCTGCAGAATGAGCCCTTGCCTGAGAAACCAGAGGTGGGAACTAATCTAAGTGTTTTAAACATAAATTGCTAAGATAAATTGGGATATCGTTGTAGATTTATTTCTTCCAAATTGAGAGGAAGAACGTAGCTGTGAAACTTAATTCTGCATCACAGTGTTTATCTACCTGTGTCACTAGAAACAATTTGATTACAATAGTCATGATTTTCTATAGAACTAGAAATTTCTCAAATGAAGTTACATTAATTCTTTTGCTGTCACATTTTTCCACAGCAGTGCTATAGGCCTCTGTCAGATATGAGCACTGGAAGCATAGATAGAAACTGATGTCTTTTCAGGAACAGATAATATGCAGACTTCTGAAGGAGTGTCTGAGCAGGGTACTTAGATTCCAGTACAGGTAACGTGGAGGTCAGACACAGGTCTGCTTCCTGGGCAATATTTGTCTGATTTTCTAAGAACAGTAGAACTTAGAGAAGACAGAAAGTTCATGGAAGCTTGTACACACATTGATACAAACAAAAATAAGAAGCAAACCCATATCCCTTCATATGTTTGTGGTTGTCTAGCACTTCTCATTCCGAGACCCTTGATTTTTATTTTATACTGTTATATATATTTTTTAAATTGCTTAGGCAGGAAGTCTCATTGTGTGCACATGAGCCTGGGGTTGAGCTGAATGTGCACAACCTCTCGGTATGTGTTGGGTGACTTCTCTAGCCAAAGCTCCTGCAGTGTGTATTTAGTCTGTCTGAGTCACAAGGGCTTGATTGTAGAACTAAAGAGTGGAGGCTAGGACTGATAGCTCCCAGTCTAGGGACCAAGAGAACTTGCTGGCTGTAGTCTGGCCATGTGCTGAAAAAGAAAGAAAACAAGGAACTAGGCAAGAACGTAACTGGGGAGTCTCAGACTGAGATTTAAAAAAAAAAAAAAAAAAAACAAAAAAACAACCTGGGAATTACCAGAAATGACAAAGCAAGAGAACTGAGGAAATACGTTGTGAAGCCAACGGAACGGATACTGAGGCAAAACTAAGTTTTTGGGGAACAGGCCAGGAAATTAGGGAAAAATATCAAGTCTGATCGTTCAGGGTAGAGGCCTTGGAGGCACTGAAATACAGAACAGGACAGGTGGTAGCCAGAGTGTGGGCAGGGACAGGCTGGAGGTCTTCAAACAGATGAGATCAAGCACGAGCGAGATACTTTCTTACAGTGCAGGGGAACCCCAAATTCCTGAATATGTCATTGTGTTCCACTGATACATAATAATTGCTTTTTGTGCTCATTGTCCTAAAAGATGAGCTACTGCCCTCAGCTGTTCTCCCACCTTCAGCAGCTGAGGTTTGTGTACTGGGCCCAAGGAGTCCAACTCAGCTGTGATCCTGTGATTTTCTGCAGAATTATTTTTTGTTCACTTCTTTAGAAAAGCTGATGTGTAAGTGACGTTTTGAATATCTGTAGAGTTGTGGTTAAAGTCGAGTAACGTGAGATCTTCAGAACAAATGCTGTACTTGTACGTGGCCGTGTGTTCTTTACTGCAGGTTGTTTCTCACAGTGTGAAGGGTATGAACTGAGAGATGAAGGAGGTAAACCTAGAGAATGCCTCTTTTCATTCCTGTATTTTAAGGACATGACAAGGAAATTGCTATTGTGAATGATGCAAGAGATAGCAAGAAGGGAAAATTATTTTTTGAACAGAACAGTTGCAAGTTCCCTCTGTTCTGTTTTGACCCTGCTGTAGATACGCTGGGCAAGTCACTTCAAGCAAACTTTCACAAAAAATGTGCATTTGTCACTTTTATTTTCATTCATTTATACACTTCTACAAAGAGAACATTAAGAAACGCAGCGAGGCTTAAGGAGAGCAGCTCGTTGAATGCAGAGTACGGTTTTAGAACCAGCACTCCAACCAGATCTTAATTGTAAATTTGGTGCTTCAATAGCAAGTTCATTCCTATTTGTGGTTCAGAAATATTATGGTTTTAGGTATGGCTGAGGGAGTGACTGTCTTCGTAACAGCTTTTTGCACTAGACAAGGTGAAGATAAAATAAGGAATATTCTGCCACTAAGTGAACGCTGTTCATTCTTGCAATCAGTGAGGCAAGATCCTTGAAGGACACTGCAGTGTCAGATTGTAAGGATTTTATTACAGCATGTGCATACAGTGAAGGCAAATGAAGATTTTTACAAGCAGACACAGTCCTGATACTTTCTACTTGTAACTTGATGTTGCCAGTAATTTTCCTTTTAAACATACTTACTGACATGTATAACATCAGTGTGTATTTGTGTGTATAAATAAAACATACAAGCTCGAACTCCTGTACTTTCGGCCAGAAAATATTCAATTCTTTGGAAGAAATCATTGAGTAAAATGAGTAGGCTTTAAGGTTGAGAATAACCATTTCCCATACCTTCTTAGAGCACAAATCTGGAAGCAAGGGGCAGGAAAAAGATTTGAGTAAAATCTTCTCTCAACTGGACCAAGCCCTGCCTGAGCAATGGATCTAATTGGAGTTGTCTCTGCTTTGAGCAGGAGGCTGTAGTAGGAAACCTCCAAAGGACCGTTCCAAGCTAAATTAGTCTGACTGGAGTTCAGACACACTGACAAGAAGGCAGAACAAGGTTATTTGCATGTTCAAAGACAGAGGTAATAAAGCATAGATTTAAAGCTTAGAAAGCAATGTTTTCTAGCACAATGCTTAGACAGAAATTCTAACTTTTGCCTGAAAACACTAAAACCAGAATTGCTTCTATGCTTTTTTCCAACTTATCTGTTAAATATTAGCTGTTCTTTATAGCCTTAACGTGGAAGAAAATACTGATAACTATGTTGAAATCAAAACGGTTCTCATCAGCAATTCCCCTGGCTTTCATATAAGCAATCTTTAAGGAATTACATGTTGAAAGACTTCCTAGAAAAGGGAGGAATCCCTCTTAAAGGAGCATATTACTTCTGCAATTTGTTCAGGAGCTTTTCAATCTAACACATGATTTTGTTTGTTTGTTTCCTTGCCTGACTTTTCACTTGATAGAGAGGGATCAAACAGTTTGATGAAGGAGAAGTGCACGTTCCTGGTCTCATTCTGATTTAGAGGCATAGATTCCTTGGAGAGGAATGCGCGTGTGCAAACTCCTTTAAAAGCAAAACCAGACACGATAGATGATCTGCCTCAAGGTTTGCAGGGAAAGAGGAAGCTGGAGGGTGTGGTTATCTTTGATTTATAAAACAAACTGATCCAGAACTCGAGTAGAGGCAAAATAATTGTAAAATAGCCGTGGTCTGTTGATGCTTTGTTATTAATTTACTCTTTTTAAATAAAAATACTGTAAGAGTACCTGTTTTAAACCATTCAGACAGACTTTTGAAATATGTCAAGAATATACACAGTAATGAAGCAGATAATTTCATCCTGTATTTTCATTTTGTCTTGAATGTATTTTAAATGGGAAAAGTCTAATCCAGTGAAGAGAGGCCCTGGTCATCTTGGCAAGGAAAAATGTGGGAATTTGACAAGCTGGAATACAGATCACAAGGAAGGGAAAGATATTTGTAATTGAAGTGATTGTGCTAATGTTTTTATAGTAAAGTTAGTGACAGATCATTCCTACAGATGCTGGCAGTAAGCTTGCTGTAACACACCACAAGAAAACAAGCCCTTAAGAGTTTAAATTCTTCTGGGAATACGGCGCTATTTATTTGACCTACCACTTGCATTTGAAGTAGGTTTTAGAATACGATGATCAAGATTTTTGACTCCTGTAGTCAGTCTTAGTTTTGCCAGATTTTACCTGCATTGTGCTTCTTGCTGAGGTGTCCTGTGTGCTTCCTGCAGTGTAGGCATTGCCTGCACATTTCTCGTGTGCTGCAGGTGCCGTACTCCTGGGGGAGTGGTGCCATCATGTGATCTTGGTTTTCACAGACCTGGAGGTTGCTTCATGTACATTTCTGGCTCAGAGCTTGAAGACTGGATTTAGCAGTGTCACTGGAAGATCACAAGGATCAGATGTTACCACTGTTTTTAAAAAAATTAAAAAAAGAGGATGTTGGGCTGTATGTATTCTTCTGAAATGTTGCAACTCAAACCTGAAATATGAGGTCAATCCATAGCAATGGTGTAAAATCTGAAGGGACAGTAGGAAGGAGGAAAAACCACAAATTTTATTTGTATTTTGTTCCGGGATTGGAAGAGGCTGCTTTAAGAGATGGAAAGCAAACATAAATGTCTTTCATGTTCTGATCTAATTTGTTAGTAACAGGTATTGAGGATGCTTGCTACCACCAAAACTAGTTGGAATCAATAAGAGCTCTGTGGCATATTTCTGCTGCTCCAATACAATATTTCAATCACTTTTGTTACCTGGTTGCATAACCAGTATTGCGGTGTAATGGAATTGGTGTAATTGTTGCTATTCATCTTTATCACAATCTTTCCTATATCACTGCTGGACACTTAGTCTTAAAATTTCTCCGTTGCTGTTACCATGCCTCTTAGTTCATGTTGATACCAACATCAGTGAAGACATTTTTGGAATCTCAATCTCTGGAGATGCGTAGAAGTGCCTGTAGGTAAGCTCTGCCTGGCACTGCTGTCCTTCCAGCAGGTTAAGATGTCAGAGGTGCACACTGATTGAAGGCAGGTTCCTGACAAAAATACTGAAAAATCCATAGACAAGAACTTGCAGAGGAGCATGCTGAATGACAGCTCTGTGCCAGGGTCTGATAAGCCATCCCTGTATTCACGTTGGTCCCATTCTCAGAATCTTTATTTTTCTGCCCTTTCTCTTACCTGATACTGTCTTAGTGCTTTTGGTGCAACTGTCCAGTCAGCACAGGAAAACTGTATTTCAGAAAGGTACTTCCATTTGGAAAGCAGTTCGTTTAACACTTCAGTTTGTTTCTCTATAAATAGATTTTAAATTTTTTGGCCCATATTCTATTTTTTTCTTCTTATGATGAGCACATGAAAATAAGGAGGTATGCTAGCTTTTACACACACACCTCAAATGAGCTTCCTAAAAATTTCAGTTCTCTGGTATGTGTGCTGCATTTTTACATGCTCATGTAAAATGGCAGTAAAAGTTAAACTACTTAAATATATATATATATATATTGAGAGTTCAATAAACTGGTTGGATTGATAAAATTCAATTTCATAGGATCTTTATTTTAAATAGAGTATGCTTCTTTTAGGTTAACGGAAAAGAACCAGATGATGAAAATCTCAATAAATCAGAAATAAGCCAAGTTTTTGAGATTGCACTTAAAAGGAACTTGCCTGTGAATTTTGAGGTATGTTTATTTTACAAGCTCTAGATGTGTTTTTATTAGAAAGCTAAGGGTGCACATTAAGTAGAGTCTTTTCTAGGAAACCCAAACAACTGACTTTTAACGTGCCTTGTTAGTTGTGAACACACGTGTACTTGTGGCCGTCGCCCTGATTGTTCGTGTGGCTGAGTGACCAAAGGAAGAAATCCAGCTGTTCACAAAGGCATGCGCTAAGATCGTGGCATGAGTGAACAGCTACGCTGTAGATGTCTGTGCAATCTTTTCCAAGTTTTTTTTTTAAAATCGGTGTTAAGGTGGAAAAAACAAACACAACCCCACGTTAAAGATTAGAACACTGAAGCACAAAGTCAAGGCAGAAGAGTGTAACTCGCTCTGAAAGGAGATTATTTATGGAAGTATTTTCTTAATTAAGCACTGATGTGGACTACCCACACATAGGATCTCACAGATAGGTTTCTTTTCTTGCCATGAGGTGACCTCATGTGCATCTTACTTTCCTTTCCCTTTGGCCTGGCTGCTTGCTGCCTCTTTGCCCCTCCTTGATCATTTAGTTACCTTAAATCAGCAGCTTCAATAGGAGCATCTTTGCACTAAAATATTAATTTATTGTGTTGCCTTCCTGAGCTGGCAGAATAACATTTCAATCAATTATGTGAATGATTGCAGTAAGAAAATGTAATAGTGTGTAACTAAATTGCTTTTAAAACTGTATTATGACATTTTATATGAATCTTCCAGTTCTTACAGATTGGCATGACCACCACCAGTAAAAATACACTGTCATAAAGCCAGTTGTGGGTGGAAGCTCTTAATTCATTTTTACTTTTTGACTCTGAATGTTTTGAAGTATGATTTGTTACTAATGGAGTTAAGACTAAACCTGTAGTAGGAAGCTAGCACTTAGATGTTTCCAGGATTATTGATTTCTGATCTAAATTGCTGGATCCCAAATAATGGCTTTCTCAGTGATGTTCCGTTACTGTGACATGATGTATGAGGTGATGTTATAAGTACACAATAAAACAGAACAGTCATTTTTGTATTGAAGGAGTAAATCAGTAAGTAAGATGAGTTAATGACTGTAATACGTCAATACTGTTTACTGCTTGCTGCCTCTGATCTTTTAAAACATATATTTATTTGGGTGAGGTTATTTATTAGGGGATGATTTAGATAGACACTTTATGAATTTTAGCAAAATCTGAGATCTCTTTACCCATAGTGCTTAAGAGAATTTTGCTATAAACAGTGTGTCCTACCATTTTTAATAAGTGTTTATCACGCTTTCACTCAGTTTTTCCCTCTGAAACAGGTGACCAAGGAAAGTGGTCCTCCCCATATGAAGAGCTTTGTAACCAAGGTGTCAGTTGGAGAATTCATGGGTGAAGGTGAAGGAAAGAGCAAGAAGATCTCAAAGAAAAATGCTGCAATAGCAGTCCTAGAAGAACTGAAAAAATTGCCACCCCTTCCTACAGTTGAGAAAATGAAGCCACGAATCAAAAAGAAAACGAAATCAATAGTGAAGGTAAGAGACAATCCAACTGCTGCAAGCCATCAGATGAGAGACGTTTCTGAGTCAATTATAAACATCCGTAGTGTTTAACATGTATCAGCAGGCTGAATATTTTGCCCCCACTCCAACTGGGGTTCTGATGCCATTTTTACAATGGTTAATAATAAATTCAGAATGAAAGAGAAACCATCTAAAAGAGTGAGTGCTATCTAAAGATCAAGCTGTGACTTCCAAGCTTTAGGCTTTATGGTATGGGGCTTTGCATGATCTGTACTTCTGCAAATTCTCCTGCAAGCCTGCTCTTCCTAACGTATGATTAGAACCTCTGAAACTATTTCCGGTGGTGGGGGTTATATGTGGTCAATTATGACAGCAGAGCCAAATAAATTGAGTGTTTCTCCTTGGCTGTGATGGTATTTCATTAAGTAACTTCTGTTTTAGTGTTTTTAAATTCTAGAGATGAATGAGTTCAGTGGCTCTGTTCTGTTGAACCAAATATTCACAAACTGTGGCTTATTTCCTGAACGTTATTCTGTGTAGCTGCAAACAAGTCCAGAATATGGTCAAGGCATGAATCCCATTAGCAGACTTGCCCAGATACAGCAGGCCAAGAAAGAGAAGGAACCGGAATACATGCTCATCACAGAACGTGGTCTTCCAAGACGCAGAGAATTTGTTATGCAGGTTTGTATGTTGATTTGAGAAATTTAGTTGCTTGGCTTTGATGTCTTTTTTTTGTTGTTGTTGGCTTACTGTGATCAGAGTGTCCTGATAATACACAAAATGGGTAGGACTGCAGCCAAATTTACATTGAACTCCTTAAGAAAATATTAGTAGATTGCACCCAAGGAAGAAAAGATTCAAGAAAAGTGATTTGAATCATGTTTTTTTTTAATTTAAAAAAAAGGCATAGGACACTAGAAGTCTACTTGTAACTTTCTACTGTTTTTAATTAACAAGAATAATAACATTCTGCTAAGAGATACTGTACTTTTTATGTTTATACCATAAGATTAATTAAACATGAACTAGATAATTCACTTCTTCCTTCCCGAGCTTTCTTGTGTTGCTTCAGAGTACAGAACTTTCATGTTCTTCATTGCAAATTCCAACAGCATAGCAGTTTTTTTGATATTGAGTATGTACCAGCCCCTAATAATTAAAGTATGTTCTCCAGTACTCTCCTGTATCCTGGAAAAAGCAGAAAAATTAGTTCCATCCCAGTATATTAGGAAAAATGGCTAAATGGATAACTTCAGCTTGGAAAACTATCTACTGTGATGCCAGTTTTGAGCACTTAGGCTGGTGCCAGCATGTGATATGTGATGATGAAATACAACTGATCATGCTACTTCTGTTGGAATTTTTTGTTTTTTCTTGGAGGCCAGTGATAGTGGATAGTAAATGACAGATTAATTCTTGCTTAGAATGCTAGTTGGAGCTATTTTGTGACTTGTGCTGTGTTTGAGACACAGGTGACCAATGAGTGAATCTTAGTACTATTGCTTAAGATTTTATTTGCTCTCTCTTCCTCTTCTGTCCAGGTGAAAGTTGGTGTACACACAGCTGAAGGAATGGGCACGAACAAAAAAGTTGCTAAACGTAACGCAGCTGAAAATATGTTGGAAATTTTAGGTTTCAAAATCCCTCAACCTCAGCCTCCAAAACCAGCATTAAAGACAGAAGAGAAGGTAATGTTCTTGGAGTGCTGACCACTGTTTGAGTTTAAACACTAGCAGCTTTGCATGGCAGCAAAGATGTAGTAACCTCTCACTTTCTGCACGGGTCAGGAAATCATTCTATTGAGGTGACTTCTCCAAATAACAGTGCATTTTGGATACATCAAGGATTCAATTTCCAAGCAAATCCAAGTCTCACCAGAAGGCTAAATGAATATATTTTTCACAGAATTGCTCAACCTGTGAATATTTTATGTATTTGGTCTTTAACTTGCAAACATGAAGGTTGTAGTGGACTCTGTGGTAGCAGTAGTTTTCTATAGCCTTAACAGTAATTGCAGTCACAAGTTTGTTACAGGTTTTTTTTGCTTTGCTGGGTCTCAGAGCATGAAAAGAGCCTTGCATTCTTGTCTACTGATTCAGCAGATGTGAAGTTAATATAGCAAGTCTGGTTTCCTCTTTTTCCTATATGCGCTTGCACATGTACAATGCATGTTGTTACCAGCAATATGAACGTCTTTTTAACTGGCTTATTACGCTATAGTTCTCAATGTCTGTGCTGCCAATAACACTTCAATAGCTTGTAGATCCTTTCTCATTCAATAAGGATCACTGAACTTGCCTTTTCTTTGTAGCTATGTTATAGCAGAGACTTTTGAATAACAAATTCTTCAGTAAAATTTTACCTAGTCAGTTTGCGTGTATCTTGAAAACTTTAACACTTGAGGAAAAAGAGTTTTTAAAAGGAATATTGTTTGCCCTCTTTATTTTTAAGACACCAGTGAAGAAACCAGGGGATGGAAGAAAAGTAACTTTCTTTGAGCCGGGCTCTGAAGAGACATCAACTAGTAAGTAACCTCACTGAAAGCAGCGTGCCCTGTTTTCATGTGTATGTAAGATGCATTTCTCAGTCCCTTACACAGTGCATTTAATAGTGCAGTAAGCAAGCTCTGTATTGGTGGTATGTTTCCTCTCCTCAGGTAATAAAGAAGACGAGTTTAGGATGCCTTATCTCAGTCATCAGCAGCTTCCTGCTGGAATTCTTCCCATGGTCCCTGAGGTTGCACAAGCTGTAGGAGCCAGTCAAGGACACCACACCAAAGAATTCAATAGGGCAGCCCCAAATCCTGCCAAGGCTACGGTAACAGCAATGATTGCTAGAGAGCTATTGTATGGTGGTACCTCTCCTACTGCTGAGACCATATTAAAAAATAACAACTCATCGGGCCACGTACCCCACGGACCACTTACTAGGCCCTCTGAGCAGCTGGACTACCTTTCCAATGTTCAAGGAATCCAGGTAACTGTTCAGTTTTCAAGAGTTCTTCTATCCAAACTGAACAAATTGTTTAAAAGCTTTTCAGTTCTGCTGGTGACTGAAGTACTCTGCTGAAGTTCATGTAAACATTTGACGTTACCTACAAAATGTACTGAATTTTACAGCTTTAATTAGTTTTTAAATATGCATTTATGTACTACATCCCCAGGCTTAATTCAGTGGTAGCCTGTAGGTCTCTTAGAAGAACAGAAGTGAAAGTTGTGTTTTCTGAAAATTGTCATGATGTGGGAACATAATGTGGGAACTTGTATTTGGCTGATCTGAAATCCGTTTTTTGAAAAATTGTTGATGCATTAACGTTACTGTAAGCTGTACATCTTATTTTTGGTCCTTTTCCATTAGTATTGCATTTCATTTCCTGTATTGATACATTATTAATAAGAGCTCCATGGATTAAAAAATGTAGTAGGAAAAAACTAAATTCAGCTAGCAGTGAGCAGAAAAAGATCCCAGCAACAACAATTATTACGTAGCCTTTGTTATGCAGAAGGCTTGCAGAGTTCTTGTGCTTACTCAAAACTATTGCAACTGAAGTTAAAGGTAAACTGTTCTGCTGGCTGACAGCAAATGAGTAAAAGGAGGGTTTAGCTTCATATATAAGCAAATAATCTTTAGCGATTGTGATGTATTTCCTAGACTTGGTTAACTGAAAAGAACTAAATCATTCTCTTTTCTTTAGGTTGAATATAAAGACTTTCCAAAAAATAACAAGAATGAGTTTGTATCTCTTATAAACTGTTCCTCTCAGCCACCACTGATCAGCCATGGAATTGGAAAGGATGTAGAATCTTGCCACGATATGGTATGATGAATATTGCTGAAATGCTTTCTCTTTTGTCTTCAGCGAGCTAAGGGATGCAGCAGATAGAACAAGATTTCATAGTACTGCTGGAGAGCAATTAATTACATGCTGTACAATACTTTTTGTCAAATACATCACAGGTTGCTAAACTAACTGAGAAGTAATATCAGCATCTGATCTGAATAACCTTTAACATGCTTAACGTTAATGATTTTTGCAGTAATTTTGTAATAGCTATATTTTGATAGAGATCTCTTTGATCTTTGTCATTTAATTTTGACGTTTTCATACCTATATCAATGTCCTACTGTAAAGAGCTCCTGGAAGACTAAGCACAGTCAGTGTAGTATAGGTGAAGGGAAAAGGACAGCCACTTTGGAGCTTTGTGGTTTGGCTATGTAGGAACATTTCTATGTCCAGACACTCAGCTTTCACTAATGCATGTGCCATACATAATCAGGTATTTTGAAGAGATGCACCTGAAACTGATCCGAGTACAACTGAAAAATCTTTTCAGTCCTCAAAGGAGGTGACTTTCATGTTAGCCATACCACCACATAGCCACATTAACAAAATATGCTACTTTTATGCTGTTGTGTGCCCTATTTGTACTGTTTGTTTTTTTTTTTTTTTAATTCTTATGCAATTATTTTCCTATTCTGTGGAGGACTTTTTGGTTCTGTGTATTTTAATGTCCTTTACCTAAGCGCTGTACAGTTGGAGCCATTACTAATTTTGAGTTTTTTTCCATGATATTAATAGTACCACTGGATTAATGTTTCCCTGTTGCTAAAACAAATGGGATGGGAATCCTCTAGCCACAGTGCCATTCTGCTGTTTGTTGTCGCAAGATCAAATTCTACACCATTTAATTTTTTGTTATAATTCTGCTGCTTAAAAAAAAATATTACCAAAATCAGAATGATTGTTTTGTTTTGAGTCCCAGTCCTGGTTTCACTAAATAAATTAAATGGACTCGAATTGTCGAATGATGTTTCTTTTCTTTAGGCTGCGTTGAACATTTTGAAGTTGCTGTCTGAGTTGGACCAACAAACTACAGAGATGCCAAGAACAGGAAATGGACCAATGTCTGTGTGAGTGTGACCCATTGACTTTCCCTTGCATTAATGGAAACCTGTAACCCTAAGGTGTACTATAAACAAATAAATTATGGGGGCTTTTTTCTTTGCCAGAGAAGTTAAAATACCAAGGGCTGTTACCTTCCTCAGAAGGATGAGAGGGTAGGTTTTATGATCAAGCTTGTAATTTTCATGTGTCAAATGCAAGTTACTAATTAATGCAAGTGGTTAAAACGTAATGGCTGTGATACAGAGGAATTCTGACTGTGATCTCTCTGCCTAAACTAGTTACATGGATTTGTAATCAGTGTGACATTTTTCAGTGGGTTTAAGTATTACAGCAGCCTCTAGAAATTTTCTGCATGTAAATTTTAAACAAGTTTAGGTTTCGCAGTTCGTTCACAGCAGAAGTGGGGGAGGGGAGGGTTGTAAATTTTTCAATTTGACCAGAAAAAAAAATGTGTTGTTTAGATAACAAGCGACTAAAACAGCTGAATTAGCAAAGTGCTAATTGATTACAAATTGAGGCCAGTTGCATGTAAGCAGATTGTCATCTGCCCATCAAATCCTTTGTATCAGATTTAGAAGTGCCTTGTTTGTGGAAGTAGTGTTTTATCCCCTAAGTAACAGGTGTTTCCTCATTTGTAGATGTGTGAAACAAGAAATGGAAAGTGACCCTCTTCTCAAACCGGCTAACTCAAACACTTTGGGACAAACACTGGACAGCACTGCCTAAAAAGGCTTTTGACTGGACCCAAACCTGAAAGCACCAGAGAAAATCAAATGCTTCCTATTAATGTAACCTAACTGTTTTAGAGTGCTACAGTCTTTACAACTTACTGTAGTGTCTAAATCATAACCGTTGCTTTTTCTTCAAAGTGATAAATTTTTAGTTTCATTATGTTGTTTTGATTGAAATGACACTATAAATTTTTCATTTAAAAGTTTCTTAATTGTATCTAGAACAATAGCACAGTTTAGAAACTTTGTCTTCTAAGACTGACATGTTATCTGTGAACTAACTTGGGAAGATCATATCCATGTATGTGGTTATTTTGTTTTTATTGAAATAGCAAGTTTCACTGGAAACAAATTGTGTGCCCACCGTTTTTAAAAAGTCCAATATTTTCACAAACCTGATGTAATTATCCAACGGTTGAATGAATTACAATACTTCAGGAATTTTAAACTTTGATCATTTTTGGTTAATTTCTAGTTTTCTTGAGTTAGGGGTATGGGAACTTGAAGACTTTAAGTGATCTCTGATCTGTGTTTTAAGGATTGTGTGTATAGATGGCACACAGCTCGCTACGTTACAGGATATGATCTCAATGTAGTGCATATAAAACCGCAGATTGATTTTCCTTGAGTGCTTTATACTGTTTAATTACATCTCCATGTAGGGCTGAAAAAAATTACCTATGTTTATATATAAACTGTGTTGCTTTTGATGTTGTGTTATTGCGCACTGAACTGTGTGCAATAAAGTTTTTTGCATATGGTCCAGGTAAAGCACGATAGCCTTGCAAGTTAAGTACTGCTTCAGTTCATTGTTTACGCTGGAATTTTTTCTCCCCATGGAATGTAAGTAAAACGTAGTGTTTGTCACCAATAAATGGTAATACTAAATTTTTTTTTTGGTTAATTTATTCTTGTATGCCACTACAGGGGCTGCTTTTTTATAGGATTTGTAATGCTTGTGATATAGTACGGGCGGTATTGTAAAGCTATGGAGTAACTGTACAATGGTTATCAGCTACATATAAATAACTACTATTTAGTAATGTGAAGAATGTGAAAAATTGGCAAGGTCAAGGAAATTCAAAAGTAATGTAGGTACATTGTGTTATTTGTGTGCCACAGTGTATTAGTGCAACTGTATTAATGGGAGCTTAAACTACCGTTACAATTATGAAAAGAAACCTGGCACAGCAGGTTGGAACGATTTCCAAGTTTAAGTCTCTACTTTTAAGTTTCCTTGTTTGCTTGTAATTTGAGTCATAACCTTGCCTTGCACCTAATAATTTTTGGGAGGCAGTACTTCGAAACAGGAAACAAAACTTGAGCAACAAAAATTGGCACCGTAGACTGACCCATGGCAGTGCATCATTTGGATGTGAACTGTGTTCATGTGTACTGAACAGGTAATCTGTAGCAACACCTCCTCAACGCTTACTTGCAGTGTATGTAGTAACTCTTGTCACAGAAAGCAGTTACTGCACATGCTGCGTCCCAGAGCTAAATGTCTCGGCCATTTTATTTGAATTATCAAAAGCAATTGGGCTACACTAACTGCATACCAAATTTTATGGAATCCGGTCGGTTTTGATCATTTTAAGTGCAAAAAGCATTGTAAAGTTTTTTTACATTTGTAGAACTAAATGCTGTACATTTAAAAATTAAAAAAAACTTGCTAGGCTGAGGCTTTGTATTGCAAATTCTTACAACTTATAAACTGTTTCCCAAACAATCAATATTGGGAAACAAATACCACGTTGATAGCAGTGTAAATGGTCTCCCTAAATATATCTGCTGCAACTTAATGTTTTCTCTCTGAATGGTACTTCTGGCTTTTTTGCAACATTCATTTGTTGATAATGCTGTGTTTCATGTGAATGTTAAGGTACTTTGCCACAGATACCTCTGTTTCAATGCTCTTAAATGCATCCATTGGCTTAGAGGTGCTATGTAAGAGAAGGTTCTTTTTGTGAAAGACCTTGTAATAAGAGCCACATGATGGAAGACTTCATGGCCATATGTGGACTCTAGGTAACACAAAGTGAGTTCTAGATAAGTGTTTTTCTAGAGCACTACAATCACTTGTTTTTTCTATCGACTCCTCAGTGCTCGCAGCAGCAAAGGCTGATGAGAATGATTGCATACTCTATGTAGTCTCCTAATAAAGGCTTTATGTTACATTTCAGTTCAACTGATACTAGTATGTTCCACAAAGAAGATAAATATTTACAAAAAAAAAAATTGAGGCAAAGGTGAAATACCCTGACTGCAGTAATCTAGGAGGCTAGTACCGGTATGAAGCATACAGTCCTGAGTACTAGCAAAGTGCTGTCTGCAAAGATGCATCTTTTTGGATTATTTCATTGAAATACTAATAAATAATGTTATTACTTCTCAATCTTAATAAACCTTTTGACTGCAACTGAATATTAGCTTGGGCTCAATGCCACACTTGCAGTCTTAACTTTCAATAGTGATCCCATTATAAAAACAAAAATGTATAAGGTCTGTTCTAGAATGATTTTGTCATATTCAGATCTTCATAGGCTAGGGTTGTTTTCCCTCAAGTAGATCTCCTCTCCATTATCTTATTTGACTCTGCTTATATAACCACCACAATTTTAGTAATTGAATGCGTTTTTCCCCTGTGTTTCTCCAAAAATATTTGGCAATATGACACTACTAATCTGAGTAGTAAATTGTGAAATTTTGCACTTCTAATATTGTTCAGCTCAGCTACAGAGAACTTAACATTTAAAACTTTAAGTGAGAATAAGGAAAACAAAGTATTTAGTATGATACATCAGTCTTGTAACCATTATGCTAACAATCGAGATAGTGACTTTGTGTTGTTCCAGAATTTACCACATCATTATTCTAGCCTCTGAAATCATACAGCTGATGTTCTGCAAGTACAGCTGCCTTTAAGCCACTGCTTTGAAGTGGAGGAAGGGAGGTTTGATCCTAAGAGGCTTCCACTACTGTTTAGTAACCTGTAAATTGAGAGTGATTTCCAAGGAGGCAGGTCACTAGATGACAGGAGGTATGACATGGCAGAAGGAGCCACTGAATTTCAGTCCATTTCAGTCTTTTCCATTTGGACCTTTTTTAATGCCAATCCATCCTACTTCCAAAAGCAAATGCGGAGCATACAAGCTCCAAAGAAGTAGCTCAGGACTTTCAAAACCCAATTCTGGAAGTATTTTTATGTTAATTTTCCAGTAGTTCAGCATATGAATAAAACCAGCAGAGACCAGAGAGTGTAGGCACGTACATTTTCCTTCACCAAAGAAAATGTCCTACCTGCCTGTACTCCTTCACTTTGATGGACTTCAGTCATTTAGTTGTTACTTTCTGGTATTGGAAGGAAAGCACTTGATAGTGCTTTCTAAAATTTCAAAGCCTTAAGTCAATTCTAACTTCTAGCAGCTTTTACATTGCTTTCCTTAAAGCATTTTTGTATTCTTACAAGTATACAACTGCACTTACTAGTGGCTCTTGTCAAGAGTGATACCATGCCACTATTTCCTGAAGAAAGGCAGTCAAATGTCCCATTTCAATGCCCTGTACAAGAACTTGAGAAGTGGCTTTGTGCTGCCTATGAAATTTAACAAAATGAAGTCTTTTCCAATGCTGTGTTACTGAGCTTAATGACTGCTGCCTACGTTTCCTATTTTAATAACAAGTTGAGCTCTAAAGATGGTGTATAAGGAGGGTAGTTGGGTAGCCCACGTTCATT
Organism: Penelope pileata; assembly: GCA_013396635.1. Taxonomy (NCBI): domain Eukaryota; kingdom Metazoa; phylum Chordata; class Aves; order Galliformes; family Cracidae; genus Penelope; species Penelope pileata. The sequence goes on from WBMW01004284.1 coordinate 123,414, forward strand.
CAGGGAGTATTATCTGCTTTCTTGAGCAGGTCAGTTTGTTATTCTTGAGCTGAAAAACTACAACAATTAAAGGGGAATAATGAAATTTATGTCAGGGAATTTTTTAAAGCAAAATACTTTCCTATTAGTAGGATATCCTGACTTCCAAAAGGAAGAAACATGATTTTTCATTATCACCATATTGAAACTAACAATAATGGATCTTAAAGAAGAATCTTTGCAAAATTTATTTTGGGGAATAGTGACCTGTAGGATAGTTAAAATGTGCCTACAGAAAGAGCAGCAGCCTGGAATCACTGTGATACATGTTTGTTCCATTATATTAAAAAATACATTCCCGTATCTTGAATTGCATTTAAAAATGGAATTTTGTTTTGCAGTCAGTTCTGGTTGTAATGACAGTGTTGTTGCTCTGATACTGGCTCACCTTGTCTCAAATAGACTTTTTTTAATTATTAGACAGCTTATTTCCTTAGGATAAATCCTGTCTGAAAGGACTCAGCTGGGGAATCTGCAGTTAATGGGATAGTTATTTGGCCAGAGAATTGAGAACATCAATTTTAGTAATGTACATCGGAGTTAAATGTAGATGTACTTGGAGTTCTACTACAATCATTCTATTACCTAAGGATCAAACCAAAATTCTGTTCTAACCTACTGGTGAAAGTTTAAAGTAGGGTTTTTATTCTGATATAATGCATAAAGAAAATGGTGGAGGTTCCAGAAGTGCCTAACTGCAGGAAGGGATGGGATGTGTGTATACCACTTGACATAATCTGGTCTTGTGAAGCAACCACATAATTGTTTGGTGCTTTCACTTTTAGTCTGCAGATAAAAACCAACAGAACAAGTGTGAATCAGTGTAATAGCTTCCTTAAGGGCTTCTATATTTAAGTGGTTTTATATAGATGACTCCTCTGTTTATGTTCAGATGAAGAAATACTGCTCCAGAGGTAGTCAGCAATCTGAAATACTCAACTTCATCTCTGTGGCTGTGATATGCTGTATTGCCTTCCGTTATCTGCTGATTGGATTTCATACACTTACCTAATACCCAAGAACTTCTGAGCAAGAACCTGAACATCCCATGGAAGGAGGTTGGGGAAAATAAGTTGTTAAAGCAAATTATAAGCTCTAGGATATTCATTTAGTCTCTGGATTAGAACTGAATAAAAGCATACAGATGGTGAATACTACTTATCCAAGATTTTATTTTATTCTCAGACAAAATAATTATTTTTTGTACCACTAGCAGCATCCTATTGAAACAAATTTTATTCAACTAGAAATGGAAAAAATGCTTTTAAACTGTATTTCTTCTCTTATTTCCAATTTCACAGTATTTTAGTAACCTGCTAAGAGAAGATGTTTCAGATTTTGAATGTCTCACATTAATGATGCCAAAAATATCCTTGACCGAGTATGTCTTTCAATACTGTCATCCTAAACTACCATTCTTTGATTATCTTTCCTATTTTTTTTAAGTTTAAATTTTTAGGGAAGGCATGCCTCCTTAAGGAGGCAATTCTGGCCCTGTATTGAAGGGACAAAACTGATATTTTTCATGTCAAAGCCTAAATGCAAAAGCAGTTTGGGTATAACTAGGCATCTCTACAGACACAATCTCCCACTCCCCGTTTTAACATGGGTACAATCTCCCAAGTTGCTGTACTTTAAAAATTTAAAATTGCCACAAAGTACATCACAGTAAAGATATATCTTGTGGTCTTATTGCTAAGTATTGCTTTGTTGCTTTCACACAGCAGATTGTTTTTTATGGAGAGAAGACTATTTAGTGGTTGCCAAGAAAAAACAATTAGGAAATGAAGGTATCACAGAAAAAAAAGTAAACCCATCAGTAGTTTGTTGTAAAAGAGATTCAGTGTAACTGTCCTACAAACTGCCACTGTATAAAATGTTTGTCTAGTCCCTTTTAAAGCTTGCTAAGCAGGTACTGAAGAGCTTATGTGTTAAAATGTTGAGCCACTGAGTTACTTTAATTACTAAAGGGGATAGAAACTTGAAGAAAATGTACTACATCAAATTCACAAAGGCTAAATACATTTAAATAATTGTCTCTTCTGAGCATTCTTAGCGATAACTGTGTTGTGCTTTCTCTTGTACTGTGTAAGTTGAAAATTATTGTAATGTGTTCCTGCACAGTCTTTTAACGTTGCAGTTGAAAAGCTTGTCCCATGTAAATGGACCAACAACACTCAGTTACTTTTGCATGATAGAAATGTTCACACCCTTCTCTAAAGTTACTTTCAAGTTAATACCATATTGGTCCATTGCTCCATCTCCTTATGACAGAGCAGTGTCTTTTATCAATGCCTATGTAAAATTAATTTGCTAATAATAAAAGAGAGTAATCTGTAAGACATCAAAGCGACCTTCTTCCTCAAAAAATGTTTTCTGTAGAGTTTAGCCAAAAATTTTGCAAAATTTTACTGGTATCAGTAGAACACTAGTGCATCAGTAGAATGCCCTCAGTGCACAGCTGTTAACAAGGCAATTGCTCATCTAACAGATATTTACTGTTTTCCCTTTTTAAATGGTTTCTCTGAGCTTGGAAAAGTAAAATTTTTGATCAGTTTTAAGGCTGAAACTGAACAAATGCATTAAATCAGCATTAAACCCAGTCCTGCGAGGCTGCAATAGTTATAACCTAAAATGCTGTAGCATCTTTGGGGAGGTTTGTGGTCATCAGAAAATCAACGCTGGCACTTCTCTATGAGTTTTGTGTCCCATGTGATCAATAGCTACTGACCTCTAATCTGCCATCACAAACGGGTCTGAGGTTCCTGCTACAATCACAATGTGGCTGTGATCCATTTCTGTCATCTTTGGAAAGAAACCCTTGACAGTCTGTAGGAAGAGAAAAACAACAAAACAGAACTTCATTTATGTGGCAAAAAGATCTATTAAACTGATGGATCTGAATGTGTGTCCCTGTTGTGTCTCTTGGTGAAATTCAGCTGGGCCACTCACGGTTTTGTTTCTAGTTTTAGCTGTAGGCTAGAAAAGGTCTGGCTGCGCAATCAAGCTATGGCAGTTTCTTTCTTACTGCCCTTGATACGTTCTGTGGATTCTGATTGGAATTTTTCATATTCTGAAAGGCCATTGTGTATGATCTGGCAGATGCTCACAAAGTTTTTTTCAATATCCTGTCAGTGTGCTGACAGTTATATTCTGAGTATCATAGTGCTGAGCAGGGAAGTTGCTGACCCAGTAATTCAGAAAGATTTTTTGTCTACTACAAAATTATAATCTATTTTAGATTCTGTGAATTTTAGAAGCATTTGGTGTAGTATTGTAACAAAACATCAACAGGAAGCATGCGACTGCCTTTTAACCATGGCTTCAGTTTTAGCCATTCCTAGTAAGGTTGGAACTGCTCCTGCATGACTTACTGGTGGAGCTGAAATAATCAAAAGGCAAAACACAGGATGTGAAAGAATTCATTAGCTAGACAGATCTTCAACGTGCTTCTGCCAAGAATAAAAATGAGTGAAATCAAATAAATTTGATACTAAGCTTGACTGCAGCTGTTTAACATCGCGGACCTTCCCACTTTTCCTTCCCTGCCATGCTAGGGAATACAAATCATGTTTACAGTTCTGAGTTGTACACCTGATGTGGGTTTGCACTGTAACAAGATTAGTTTTCCCTGTGATCTTCTTAAAATGTCTTTCCCTGGACTGCCTTTTCATCTCCTGGAGTTCTGGAACTTGGATTAATGGGATTGAAATCTATTCTACAAGTCCTGTCTGATAAGCTGCTTTCTAGAATTAGTTCCCTACAAACATTTCACTTGGAAGAAAGATTTTATTAGTAGCTAAATTACGTGTTATTATGCCAAACATATACTGCAAGGCCTATGTATGTACACAGTATGGATGTCTGTAGATACTACTAGACAAAATGAATAAAACAAGACAGGCTTATTTGTTTCAGAGTGTTTAAAACACCTCCTGTAGCTCCTCTGGGCAGATATGCAGAGCCTTGGCCATGTTTGCAAGCTAGCAGACTAATTCACCATGTGTCTTGTTTGTTTTGTTTTCATCACATTTCAAGAACCATTCTTAAGTTACCCCTTCTACTGACCCCACAGGACACATTCACCTCGCAATCAGTTTGGTCTGGCTCCCTTGCCACAGAGGAGCCTCCTTCTCCCTTTTAGTCAGGAGAAGCTTGATGGCAAAGTAACAGCTAGTTTGCTTGATGCTGTGACAAGTCACACAGCTTGATTTTGTTGCTGCATTCGCACGTGCCTTTGGACAAGCCACTGAACATTTCTGAACCTTTTTTTTTTCTTTCCAAGAAAAAACGAGTGAAAGAAATAAACAGGCCATACTTGCCCTTCCTAGCGAAGCATTATAGGATTTATTGATGCCACAGTCCAGGCGCACGCAGCACTAGCCCAATTCACATTTCTGGGCCTTTCCCGCAGCGTGAGACAAACGCACAGAACCAAACGGGGCCCGCGGCCGCCCCCTCCCGCTATGCTTTAGGGGCTGGGGCAGGCCGGCGGCACTCGGCCGGGCAGAGGGCGCAGTACCGGGCCCTGGCGGAGGAGCGGCGCCGCTAGACCCAGCTCCAGGCACGGGGCCGCCTCAGCCTCCGCCGCGAAATGGCGGCCGCGCCGCCGCGGCCTCACCAAGCCGCCCCCTTCCCCAGCCTTGAGCGCGCCTGGGCGGGGAACAGACAATCGCTTCCCCACCGCCTACCCAGGTGGCGCCCGCTATAGAGCCGAGGCGGCCCCACGCTGCCGGGCGTGCACACAGCCCCAAGGCTGAACGCACGGCTCCGCGCAGCACCGCCCGACATGGCGGCGGCTCCGCCCCCCCGCGTGGGCGGCCCTGGGGCGGGCCAAGGCGGACGCATAAAGCGCGGTGCGCGCATCCCTCCGGCCTCTTGCTTCGGCGTGGCTCAGGTGGGTGCGGTGCTCGGCTGCTGGGGGTAGGGGTGAGTCGGGGTTTCTCGCTCTGTCCGTTTTTGATGGGTCCCCCTCCCGCTCGTAGGGGTTCCTGCCCTGGCTCTGACCCCGCTGAGGGACGGGCTGGCCCCGTAACATGGCTGCCACCCGCGCTCTCCATGGAGCCGCCCAGGGAGGTGGGAGCGGCCTGGGCCCTGCTGGTGTAGGTGATGACTGAACTTTTTTCCCCATCAGAGCGATAGTGTTGATTTCTCACCACTCAAGCCAGATCTTGTCTGATGCGCCAGCAGGGAGAGCTGCTGTGTCCCCCGCTCTCTGGGGCCCGGTGCTGACTGCTCTCTGTTTCCCCCCAGGCCACGAGGGCAGCGGTTGTGCTGTTGGGTCCCTGCCGGGATGGCTCCTGCCGGCCGGGGTCGTGCCGGAGCCGCTGAGGGGTGAGAGCGGTGAGTCCTCGTGGTGCCTGCGTGCATCACTACTTGAACAAATCCGTATAATTGTTGCAAGGGAGTTCCTGGATTGCTTCTACGATGCTTTATTGCATTGATATCCTTGGAGACTTAAAATATATATAAATTTGAGCGTTAGGTAGAACTGAAAGCAGCTTTCCTCATATGGAAGCATTGCGGCGGGGCCTTTGTGCCTCGTGTTGCTCTGGTCGCCTGCAGGGCGTCAGGTCTCAGATGGCGAGAAGCCGCCGGGGCTGGGTGTAGTTTCAGCAGCGTCCCTGGCAGCACCGCGTGGCAGGGCCCGGCTGGGGGCACGTGGGCTCTGCCCGGCCTGGGGCCGGAGCCGGGGATGGGGCGGCTCCTCCCCCGGCAGTCCGGGCCTGCTCTGCCCTGCCCCTTGCTGGTGGGTATGCGGTAGTGCTCACAGAGCGGGGCCTGCTGTGTCCCCAGCCCGGCTGTTTCCTGTGCTCGGGTTTAGCAGCTGCCCAGCTCTCACTGCTGCGCGTGCAACCTCCTGTCCTTGCACTGTGAAGGCAGAAACTTATCATGGCCATAAAGACTGGACCTGTAGAAGTGTATAATCTCTGACTGCCTCTTTTTCTGTTACGTTTGCCGTTGCTCTCTTATGCTGTACTACAGAAGCCTGCTTTGTTTTATCTTTACTGGACTGTTGAGTGTTTCCTCTGTGCAGTGTGCCTGCTTACCAGGCTAGCCAGGTAGCTCGCTCTTGGGAGCGATTTGCATGAGTTCACTTGGTCCCTGTGCACCTGCCTAGGGAGGGGGGAATGTGGCTGTGTCACTCCTGGGCCCCGCTGGTGTAAGTGATGACTGAACTTTTTTCCCCATCAGAGCGACAGTGTTGATTTCTCACCACTCAAGCCAGATCTTGTCTGATACACCAGCAGGGAGAGCTGCTGTGTCCCCTGGGCTCTGGGGCTCAGTGCTGACTGTTCCCTTGGTTTCACTCCTAGGCCTCTACACTGGCAGAGCGATGTTGGGACTGTTGGAGACCTGAGGGGATGGCTGTAGCCAGCAGGGGATCAGCTGTGCAATGAGGGCAGTTGCCCTGGCTTTCTCCACCATGCCTGATCCTTCAGCAGGTGAGAATGGCAAGTCTGTAAGGTAATTGTGTTGACCATTGGTTTAAATTCAGAAAAACAGAACATCTTTGTGCAAGGGAGCTGCTTCTGAAATGCTTTGTCAAATTAGTATCTTTAAAAACATTCATTTTTAAAATTTGAGCATTAGTCTAGGTGTTGTAGAGCTGAAAGCAGAGGGTTTGCTTCCTTGTGCAGAAGCATTGCAATGGGAGCCTTTGTGCCTTGTGTCACTCCTGTTCCATTGTGTCCAAAGTGCCAGGTGTGACTATAGTGAACAGGAACCAGCAGAGCAAGGAATCAGCAGCCTTGTACCAGTGAGCCCTGAGCTGGCACTGGCTGATGATTTTATAGCTCCATGTCCTGTTTTCCTGATAAACTTATGCTTAGAGCTCGTTTTAAGGTCATACTGCTGGGAGGAACGTAGGCAATCTGCTCAAAGCAGCTGCCCTAATATGGGATGGGAACCATTCTGACATCTTTCCCTTTGGAAGAGAGGCTATTGAGTTGGAGGCTTTCTGCCCAGCCTCTTGCTTGCCAGCTTGAGCAAGTATGAGGGGGCTGTGGATCTTATGAGTGCTCAGTGGGTTTTTTCCCCATTTGGCTTTGCCAATTCTGCCATTAGTTTACCATTCCCATGGACCTGACTGGGAAGGTGGAAGGGCAGGGTGGCTGCTGTGGATGCATAGCTCTGTAACTCCTGGGCCCTGCTGGTGTAAGTGATGACTGAACTTTTTTCCCCATCAGAGCGACAGTGTTGATTTCTCACCACTCAAGCCAGATCTTGTCTGATACACCAGCAGGGGAGAGCTGCTGTGTCCCCTGGGCTCCCGGGGCTTGGTGCTAACTGTTCTTTTGGTTTCACTCTAGGCCCCTACACTGGCAGAGGGGCATTGGGCCTCTTGGAGACCTGATGTGATGTGCCTGTAGCCAGCAGGGGATCAGCTGTGTGACGAGGGTAGTTGCTCTGGCTTTCTCTGCTGTATATTTCTCCCTTTGACAGAAGAGCAATGGTAAGTTGTTGCCCCGGAGACTTGATTGTTAGATAGATATGGGCATTGTAGCCCTTTGTGGATCACCTTCATCCTCTTTGAGCAGTTCTGAAGTGACAAGTGAGGGCAGTGTGCAGGGACCAGCACTGCAAGTAAACAGCAACAGTGGAAGCAGTGGTGATATCTTAAAGATATCCAGGTGATTAGAAAATACTTAATTTACTTGAGAATTACTCCTGTTACAATACTCTGGTTTCCTTTGCCATTTTTCCTTCAGGGAGTGGTGCCTTGTCAGTTGTTACAGGCCTGAAGACTTTTTTCCCCCCAAACATAATGAATTGCCTCAATATTAAGCTGAAGAGCATCTGTCTTTCTGTGGTATATGATGACTTCAAACTTTTTTCCCCATCAGATCGACAATGCTGATACAATCTTGTATTCAAGCCAGACTTGTCTGATTCCACAGATGCAAGGATGATTCTTCAGTTTGTCATTTGGCTCTGTGTTGAGGCTGCATGCCTGTGGACAGAGAGTCTACATGTATGCTGCATGCTTTGAGGGCAGACAGCACTGGAGGGTGCTGTCTGCATACATCTTAGTAACACCAATTATGTAACACAATCTGACATGCGTACAAGTTTTGAAGAGTAAAAGTGGAAGGACTCTTGCTTTCAGAGAATCCCCAGTAACACAAATTGCAGAGAGCTTTGTCAGGTTCAATTTTAAGTTAAAAGGACATAAACAGCCCTTTTTTTTCCTCATTTTGCCTCTTTTTAGCAGTTAAAATGAAGTGCTACATATAAAGTCATGGAACCTTTGTGCTAGGCTAATACATTTTCCTTGTGAATGAGAGATTCTCCACGCCTTGGAAGTGTGGATAAATGTCAGCTTTCAGCAAATGTCTGTTTTGCAGAAGATTTCACTTCTGGTGTTTTTTCCCTTTGCTCCTATAAAGGATCAACTAATGTTTTCTGAAAACTTGGCTATCTGTTTATGGTTTCAGTAACACTCCAGAAAATGTGCTTAACAGAATTTTGTTTCATCAAATACGTTGTTGCTGGCTTCATTCAGTTACAGCCTGATCTTGCTGTTTGTGTAGCTGGTGTTCAGCTGTCATAGCTCTAGGGATCTGGAGAGCACGAATGTGACCTTTCTGTATGGCATGCTAGAATCCAAAAGGAGTGTGAGTGGTCTGTGTCAGATGAAGCTGGTATAGCTGACCTCATGTTACTCTGGCACCTTCTGCTGTCAGTTCCCCTAGACTTCTATCAAATGTTACTCTGAAATCTCCAAAAATTTAGTTCTAAGAGCACATCCCATTTGGAGTGCCTGGCGGTACAGTGGCTCTCTTGGCTGGTGTAGAACAATCCTTACCATGTTACAGAATTTTGGGAGTGGGATTTGAAAGCTGTGTTTTTGCTGTTTGATGTAGAGTTAACTGATGATGTTGGATGTTTTTCTTCTCAGGTTGACATCTGTCAGAAGGTGTCCTGAGATCTGCTGTGATTTCAATGTACTAGGTGAAAGCTGTCTCCTGCTTATGATGTCCCTCTCCATGCTGCTGCCTGTGATTCCTTGTCCAAGCTACAGCATCCACATCACCCTACAACAGCTCTTCAGTCTTTTCTCAGAACTAGCAAGGAATGATAAGTTGCTATCTTGTCAACTCACAGATGGTGTTATTTTTTTTCCTTCATATGAGGCATTTAATCATAATGGATTCTGGAATTTGGTCTGTTTTTACATAATTGGATGTTCTTGCCTGCTAGGGCTGCGTTCACGAGTGGCAACTGATACTACTTGATGTTAAAAGTGTAGAAGCCTTAAAAAAAAAAAAAAAGCTGTTGTAATACATTGGCCTTATGTACAGGGAGAGGGGATTCTTAATAAAATCTGAGTACCCTGTGAACTTGACTGTTGAGTGAAATTGTCTTCCATAGCTTTAACGGCCCGTTCCTGGATCTTCTACTTGTTGGTTTCTTGTATTTTTTGGAGTTGGATGGCGACAGTGCTTCTGTGTGGTGATTGCTTGTGTGGAGCTCCCTGCTGCCTAAAGAGGAGAAAGGGTCATGGTCTCATGGCAGTGTAGCTACTCCTCACATACTGTGAAGCAAACAGTGCTTAGCTGGGACTTGTAGCTGCTGACATTTTCTAGGAAACAATAGTGCACTGGGAGTTCTAGCTGGTCTTGTAAAAGATGTAGGCTATCATGTTCCAGGTAAGTCACAGTGGCTTTCCAAATTCTTCCATACATGAGTCCTTCAGAGAGTTGACAGCGGTCTAGGAAGGAAGAGAAGCTGATGTCAGCTTCTGTAAGGATTTGGACGTTTCCCTTGTGCATTGTGTTCAGCTAGCAGGAATCTGCTGCTGGCTAGAGAGACTAATGGCAGATGTTGATTCATGTCCTGCAGCCTTCCCCTGGATGCTCTTTGGCAATCTTCCCAATCTGCAGAGCAGGAGAATTCAATATGAATCCTACATATGTGCTGAACTAGGGAAACACTGAACAAGACAAAGCTAAAGACTTCCCTAAAACCAGAGAAAGTGGTTGGTACACTAGGATGTGTTGCTTCCTGTACCTCCTGACTTCATACAGTTTCTCTGCAGAGAACATACACATCTGGCCTCAATGGGAGCAAAAAATGGTATCAATGCACCTGTGCTGTGCTGTGTCTGCTTGTAAGGGGGTTGAGTAGTGGCGAGTTTTCTGCATGGAGGGAGAACGCATTCTCCATCTGTTGTGCCCATTAGCCTGGCACTCAAGTGGTGTCTGCATGGTGCTGTGCAGTCAAACAGGCCTTGGCAGATGGCTCGTGCAGGCCCTGGTCTGGTAGTGTTGTACACCCCACTGGCAATGCAAATGAAGTAAATGGCCTCTTTGGTTCAAGCTGATGTGGACAAATGGATCTGTGTTAACTTGCAGTATCTCGAACAGCAGGGTGAGGTTCAAACCCCAGGCTTGGTGATGGAAGTAGCTGTTACCTGTGTGCTGCTGTTGAGAAGCAGCACACAGGTAGGTTCATTAGGAATGGGGTTTAAAATCAGTCCTGCAGCCTCATTACGTTCCTGAGGACCAGGGCCACCTGGTAGCATGTGTTGCTAGTCCTGGATTAGCTCTGATGGGTCAGGTGTGCTAAATACCAAGTGAGTGGCTGCTGCCTGAAAGCAGCTGGTGCTTGTGCCCTGCAGTGAGTTAGCTAGCCCAACAGCCACCATTCTGCTTGAAGTAGCTGAAGGACAAAAGTGAGGAGTGGGTAACAGGCTAACCCTGCTGCATTTTAAGTACTTCAATGTTATTTTTACTGCCTCATAGAAACAGATTTAATTAATACTTCAATAGCTTGGTAGTTATTTACAGCCTCCACAATGTCTAGAGGGCATTTCCACTTCTTAAAACTATAAATAACAGTTTAAATGGTTATGGGTGGGGATTTGGTATCTAAACAGGCAGTGTCCTTCAGCACGTATGTTTAATAGGAAACATTGAGGAGGGAAAATAAGCTATTAATGAGCAAGTAAAGCAGTCTTCCATTAAACTGAGTAGAGAATTTTTTCTCAATTAATGTAAGCAGCATAATCTCTTGAAACAATATTGAGAGATCATAACTGCTAATACAATTTAATAATCTAATGAGCATATCTACCAGCAAGCTTACTTCAGATGAGGGAGGAGAGACTGCTGGTTGTCTAGTGGGAGCCGTGTAGGCAGATGTGCCTGAAACATGATAATACACCAAAGAATGCCTCTCACCAAGAAATCAGATCAGGATTCAAGCTCTGGTACTACTCACGTATGTGCAGGGATGGATGGTGGAACTGGAGATAACTGATGTGCTGTAAGCAACTCAGGAGCACTCCAGGCTGGATGCAGGCCAGTGAGATGAAGGAACTGAACTGCATGCAGTGAGCTGAGCCTGGGGATCTGACCTGGCAACTGCAGGGGGTGCTGCAAGCATGCCTTTCCCAAAGCTTAGTTGAGGTCTGGATGGACAGGTTTCCGTGTCAGTTGTCCATTTGTTGGACGCTGGTTTCACTTTGTCACTGTAGCACTGTGCTATGGTAATAGCAGACTGGTGTTTGAGATTCATCTGCGTGAACAATTAGCTTGACAGTGGAGAGAAACCATGAAAGTAACGTGCAAGTAAACCTTGAGCTAAACTTCTGAACTCATCAGAGGCTTTTATATTTAGAAGGGTAAAGGTGGCAGAGATCTGTACTGACAGGCTTTTGTTTCAAAGCTTTGTATTTTTTCCTGGAGTTTCTGATGTGCCTACAAACAGCAGGGCATGTTATGTATGATTTCATTCTGCATCTGCTGCCGTAATCGTTTTGGAACTAATTTGATTCTGGAGGACCTCCCCTGGCACTCCTTCCAGACCTGTGCTCCGAATCCCCGTGTACTGTTAAGGGGAGTCTTACGAGGAGAGGCTGAGCTTGGCTGTGGCCAGCTCTGAGTTCTCTGGTATGCTCTGAGCTCAGGTAATTTTCCTGTGTGTAAGCTTTTCAAAGACTTGAGCTGCAGTAAACTTTGTAGTACTACAGCTTACAGCTGTGCAATGAAGTAGACTTCCCTACTAACAGAGAAACCATAAAATGAACTTTATCAGCTCTACCAATGCAGGTAAAATCACCCTATTTGAAAATCTCTTAATACAGCCCTTTGATAAAAGATGAGGGGATTAACTCTCAGTTTAAGGCAACTTGCACCTGATGTTTGTTGCCCTGTTGTTGCCTGACTTCTGCAGACACTGGACAGCCCCTGGCTGTGGGGTGTTCTGGATGAAGTGATGAAGACAGAGAGGAATGTTTTGGACAAAGGCTGACTTACAGCCTGTTCTGTTTGCATCTCTGCATAGAGGGCTCCCTGCTAGCTCTCAGAGACAAGCAAAGGAAAATCACAGTGTGTCCAGAGCTCTTATTCTGCTGCTGTGAAGTGGTTGAACAGGGCAGTGAGGACAAAGACAGATTTGTCAGCTCCATCAATTACAACAGAAACAGCCAGTGTTGTATATGCTTGGGTAACTTTCTAAAACTGAGATCTGCAGTCACTCACTAGGCTGGTATGTTTAAGCAAATGTTTACTTTTCTCAAACAGCTCTGTTTCTTGGTGCCATGAGCATTTGAGAGGAAAATAGCACAGATTATTTCTCTGGATGTTACTTTTAATAGACGTGTTTTCATACACAGTGAGAGGTTTAACATCTATATTCTCTAAGACCCAGGAATCTTTTTTGACTGCATGTTGATTGTTTTACTTCTTTTAGACCCATCTGTTAAGTGGCTGCATTAGCCTATAGGATAGCACAGCCCATTTACTCGTTGCTGCTTCTACTGTTTATATTGTCTCTGCCTTAATCTCTGCTCATCAATAGATAAAATTATTAAATTATCAACTGTGTTGACAGGCTGGACACTATCATGGACATCAATGAAGTAAAATACTTGTTTCTGTGATTGCTCTAGGAAGATCTACGTTTCAGGACACTCAAAGACAGTAAGGGGAAGATTATCATTTTTGAAGCAGGGGGTTTCTTTCTTACAGCATCTTTTTTAGATGTTCTGCAGCTGTAGACTTCCCTATTCCTCTTCCACCCCTTTTTTCCAGCTCCCTTGCAGAGGTGGGATGAAGTCTGACATCTCTGTTTCGGCACTGTGGGATCAGCCGGCACAGCATTGCCAATCCCTTATGGTGATGGGTAAAATACTTTGTGCTAGCCATGGTGTGAATTAGGAGCAGTTCCATTATATTCTCTAAGATTGTTTGGGAGCTCATGGAAATGAGTTCAGGACAGACTTTGTGTTACCTGAGATCTGCCTGATTTCTTTAGTGTTATATTTAGAAAGCATCCAGTGGAGAGTCTGCACTTCACTGGTGCCTGTCACTGCTCAGTTTGTTTTTGAATGCTGTGGCTGGGTCACCTTGAAGTCTTCCCTCTAGTGCTGAGGATAAGCTCGACTTCTTCGGCCTTTTCTCAAAGCAGATATTAAAGCCAGGAGTTGTCCTTGTTTCTCCACACAGACTCCCTTGGGTTCCTTTAGCCTTCCTCAGCGAGGATGTCCAGGGTAAGAGAGACTGGCAGATGCGATCTCAGCATTGACTACATGAGGCAGCAAGGCACATTGTTCATCCCCTGGTGGTAAACATCCCTCCAGCAGGCTCATCTAGTGCGTGAGGGTGGTAGGTAAGCAGATGTGTCCTCACGTGGTGCTGCTTGCCCAGATGGATTCCCTGAAGCCCATTCTTGAAAGTTGTTCTCTGAAGGTGGGACGGTATATCAGCACCCAGGGGTTGGCCCAGAGCAGGACACGCTTTCTGCTCCACACCTGCTTATATTTCCTGCTGTGGGTGGCCGCAATGTCTTCAACAGCCTACTGCTTCTGGTTCAGAGCTGCTCTTTAGTAGGAAGGGTGAGGCTTTTGCTTTTGATCCTCCCACAGATTCTGGAATGCTTGCACATCGGTCCAGGATAGATGCTGGCCCTTAGGCAGCAGCTAAACTTCTGGATACCATTTCTCAAAAGAAACTCTAAACTCTACCTCTGTCCTTGTTTAGTAGCTGTATGTGCACTCTCATTGTGCTGCACATCTGTAACAATTGTAGACATGCCTTACCCCACCAAATTTCCCAAATCTAACTGGGGAACTTAATGGCCTGTGGATGAAGAAAGGTGGCTGCTCTTTCATGTGCCTGGTCGTAAATCATCAGCGGGTTCATGGGAGTGTTGCTGTGACTCTTGCACTGGCTTAGTCTTCATTCATGTTTGTAAGAATTTTCTCTACCAAGAAGAGAGAAAAATATTTAATCTCCTGAGGTAAAGTACTCATGGGGAAAGATCTGTCTTGAGAGAAAATCCATTTTCTAATAGATGTGGAGCAGGCCCTTGACATCAGCAGTTCGCAGCAGACTTTTCCTTTGAGTATTCACTGTCAGTGTTTTACAGCAGGATATTTGTAGGTGCAATTTTCTTGGAAATCTGCGGAGGAGGACTGGAAGTGTCGGAGAAGTTCTGTTAGTCAGCAGTTTATGTTGCTGTGGAAACGCTGTAGTAGGGCTTGGGAAAACTGCCTGGAGAAAATGGTTGCCAAAGGTGCTAAGAGCAATTTGCATCTCTTGTTGGTTCCTAGCTTACCTAGACCTGTGCAATGGGCACATGGTCCATAACAGCTGCTGTTGTAGCATTTTGTATCATGAGGGTGACACATTTTGTGCTGCTGGTCACGATTACCCTTGGTTGTGATTTCAGACTGCAAACCCTTTGTCGCTCCTCTGATCTATGACACATTCTCCCTCCCAGTCTTTCCTCTGATCTGGGGTGTTATGCTGGATACCAAAGTGGTATCAGTCCTTGAACGTCAGATTGTAAAGAGAAGTAGCAACATCAATGGGGATAAGAGGGACACTCATAACTCTGGTGTCTCATAAATGAGTTGCAGTGACCTGGTGAATGTCTTTGTATACAAACACATGTTGGTTTTGTTTTCCTCTAGCAGAACTGACCAGGTAGACCTGCTGCTACATAGCCTTTTGGCAAGTGGAAGGCATGGTGAAGAGGGGTCTGCTTCTGAGTCATCCTGTTAGTTTTATATAGCAGATATGAATCTGCCCCTTACTGTTCTTTTCCTGGCTCACTTTTTTTTCTTCTTCTGGAGAAAGGTACTTGCAAGAATAAAGCAGAGCAGAGGGGAAGCACAGATGGATTTTCTCAGCGAAGGAAAGCAGGCAGAGTCAGGGCTGTGACTGCCAGACTTGCACTACAAATGCTGGGCGCGTGGCTCCTTGTGCTACATGAAGGGGATGTGATGGGCACAAAGGATGTCATAGCCTGTTGCATGAGATGTGAAACAGTCTTTTCTTTCCAAATGGGTGCCTCTCTTACTCTGGTGCAGGCTGCCTTCTGTCTATCTGAATTGCGACAGGTAGTCTGACAAAGGCACATATCCAGGGAGGAGCCTAACGATTTTCCCTCATGTTGGAAAGGAAAGCTCACTGATATCCGTCTGCTGTCAGATGTTCCCACTGTCTAATGGAGTCTGTCTGTCCATCATGGCATTCTTCCTCTAACTGTGGCTCAGGAGCTGTGAGGGGGGAGATGTAAAGCATGGGAGGTCTGCAGGGCTCATGGAAGATAGGAGCTTTCAGGCCTTCGAGGCTGCATCACTGGTTTCAGCCATGGCTGACAGGCTTGTCAGTGAGCTGTGGTTTTCTGTAAGTTTTCCTGATCTGTAAGCCTACACAGGATCACTGAGAGATGGGGATTGCTCTGTAGAAAGAATAGTTGTGATGGAAACGTTAGGAACATCTCAGAGTTTCATCATCTTCAGTTCCCTCATCCTGGGAGCAAAGATGGTTTGGGCTTGTAATGCCAATTTCTTGAATTCACTAGGAATATAATTAAAAATCCTTTTAAAATGTTGTTACTTAAAGTCTAGTGACCTCTTCTGCCATCCAGATGTCTCATCCTGAATGTTTTCTGTAAGGCTTTCAGCAACAGGCATTGTGACAGCAATGGTATAACACATTTAAACAGAAACTTACAGCACTTCTATTGATTTTTAAAGTGACTTGACAGAGTCACAAAGGCCCACGTAAATACAGTTTTGAGAAAAGATATCAAAAAAAGCTCTAAACTTCTTTTGCTATAATGTATCAGGATGAAATCCTGGTTTAACTACTGAACAATAGCTTTACATTCTATAGGCAACTCTGTAGTCCCAAAGAACTCCTCTGGTTGCCTTCCCATGAGTCACCCAAATCTAACTAAAATAAGCAAGTTCCCACTGAGCCTGAGTGCTGCCTCAGTTGTTTCATAGTGGTCAGCTTGGCAGGAACAAGGGTTACTCTAAAACTGATGATCTCATGCAACTGCATTGTTGTTCACTATCTCTGGATGACTCTGAGTAACTACCCTGTGGTAATTGTTATATTTAACTTTCTCATTCCAGCCTGGTCATTCAGCAGAGCACATCCCTTTACCATTCGTAGCACAATTGTCAAAAATTGCTAGTTGTCTCCACACCATAGAAAATATGTAGGGTCTTATGGCCCATATCCTCAAGACAATTGACTACTGGGCAGACGCTACTAGAAGACCTGGAGAGATGAACTTGGTAGTGTGCCTATGTAAACTTGTTGTGAGGTCCCAGGGCAAAAACGGTTGAAGAAACAAAAAAGAGAAGGTGCAGTTAACCCTTTCTTCCCAAATCTTAGCATCCTCTGTTTATATCACTGTTAGAACTTCCGTGGTGGCTAATTAGGGTTTTCATAAACAACAGAATGTGCTTTCAGATATGAGACAACAGGAAGCTTCTGTTTTCATGCAATTATCCGTACTGATAAGAAATCCCAAGGAACATACATACTTGATTGATGCCTTCCTATACCCATGACAGCTTCTTCTTTTATTTTACAAAATAAATGTGACCATTTGTGCCATGTAAATTGTATCAATTGAAGAAAGCCTTTAAATAAGTGAGCTAGTATTAAAGGTTGTGTTTATCTTCATCCCTGCTCTTATTGTATGCTCTTTCCCAGTTGCACTTAGAAATGCTGGTCACAAAAAGGACCCTTTGTGCTGAGAGTTGACTTTTGGGAGTGTGGGTCAGTGCTTTGTTTTTTAGCTCCACTTCACATCATATTTCTATCCTGCTTATTAATGTGCTGTGAAGTGTTTAGGCATCATCTGCAGAGACTGAATTTGTGCAGATAAGTGTCCTTGAATCTCCTGTGGAAATGCATTTATTGTAGATAAGGCCTCTGGTTTCACCACCTAAGTGCAAATGAACATCTGCTGCTTTGTAGATTAGCTGGAACTTTATTAATTTGCAAGGGTCAACTTACTGTTTTGGGTTATTTTTTTTGCTTCTAAAACATGGGGAAATGTGTATTTCAAGAGGCAACATGGCTCCAAGGCTGGTGAGTGGTCTAGAAATTAGGATTCATTTGTTCTAGGTCTAGTTCTACAAATGTTTGGCCAAGTTAGAAGACGCAGTGAAGACACGGAACGGCCTGCATGGATGAGGCCCGTTTGACAGATAGGACCCAGCAGGATCAGGCTTTGCTTACAACAGTGAAACAGTAATTTCCATGCCACTTGGTTGGCAGATTGCACCAGATGCCTCTGACTCATCACATGCTTGAGAAGTCCTCGGATTGTCTTTGGCAGGCAAACAGGTGTGGGTCAGACCAGGAGTCTTTCCTTTGTGGACTCCTCCAGGAACTCTGCATGGCAGAGATTAAGCTGGGTCCTGTACTCTGACCTCTCTGGCTTCTTGACAAGGGCAATGAGACTGTGACTCAGGCAGCTCTGGGGCTACAGAGCCAGACTCTGTTCAGATAAGTTTAGTCCTGACAACATAATCAGAAAAGATCTTTTTATAAGCATAATTAACAAATGTCAGCTTAAAGCTTAACTAACGATGGCAATAGTTGACCCACTTTTGAACTGGGCATTTTAAATTCCTGCAACTACACAGGTGTAGACCAATTGTCTTTCACATTTCACTTATCTCAGTCACATACTAAGACGTCTTTGGTTTACAGAGAGATTTATTTAAAGCCAAGGTTTCTGCAATCAACAGACAACTTTAAACTGGGATTAGTTGTAGTAAACATATTTGCTTTCTTCTATTTGCAGCTTTTATACCTCATTATGGAGCCTGGTTAATCAGAACAGTTATGACTGTGTGCAGTGTGATATTTTGGACACAACAGATGTAGAAGAGTACCACTCTAAGTCCCAGGTATATCTTCTGCTGCACGGAAGGATAATATCTGTGTTCTTTGTCTCTTTTAAGAATTTGTATGAAAACCAAGCAAAAAAACCATCCCACAAAAAACATTTGTCTTAGATTTATCAGTTACAGAGTAGAAAGATGTTAGATTTTCCATCTTAATCCAATGGACAACCATTTAGGAAAGTTAAGGGACCTGTATTCTGGCCAAGTTGCAGCTGTTTACCTGTGACTAAAAAAGCAGAAATGGTGGCCTGGGGTCCCAGGCTCTTGTGTTGAGCATGCATTAGCTAAAGCGATTAACTTGTGTGAGATGGGATGATGTGGTGTTGACTGGGAAGACTGATCTTGTGGGGTTTGAATGGGACTGCTGTTTCTGGAGGTTTCATGTACTTCTTGTTTCATCTTTAGAGCTATAATGTCTCTTGTGCCCTCGGAGATGTCTTGTAGGAAGGGAATAAATGGTTTGTGCTGAAGAAGACAAAAAAATTTATCTTGTACAGGTTCTTTGGACTCAGGAGAGGTGCCGGGAAGAGTTCCTGGCTGTACTGTACATGACCCTGGTGATCTCTTCCATCCTTGAATACCAGCAACAAAATCCCATGGATTGTTCTACAGCACTGAGCCACAGTCTGAGTCAGGGGAGGAGGGGAAGGATGCTTCTGCCTGCAGGGATCTCCTGGAGGGTTCAGGCTGCTGGAGGAGAGTGCAGGGGCTGAAGGAGGAGGCAGTGGCTGTGGAGGCAGCTGGTGAAAGCAGGAGAGGAGCTGGCTTGGGAGGAATCTGAAAACACAAGGCACTGCTTTTGATTTAATGTCGGAGGGGGTCCTGTAGCTTGTGGAATTGATGGAAAATTTCAAGCACTGTGTTCCTTTTTCTAGAGATGGTGCCTTGCCATAGGGTTATTCTGCATTTAAAAGATTCCCAGTAATGCTTTGTGGAGTCAGATGCCACCGTGGCCCTTCACAGGCTAGGGAAAAATTCCAGCTCTGACCTGAATACGAACCTGTTTGAGGCTTTGCTTCTGCTTAGGGGAAGGAGCATGGCTTGCCTCACTCACAGGGCTGTCTCTCATGGCTCAGACTCTCAGAATTGTTCCTTCATTTTCTCTAATGAAAAGAAAAAGAAGAACACAAAGTACTGGATTCAGAAAAGTTGGATAGTTTCCTTTCTTTTTCTTTGGGAAAGCAGAAGACCCAGAGAGAAAACCACTAAAAGCTTTTTATTAAAGTATTTATCTTTCCTGTTTTCTGAATAAAACTCCTGGCCACTCTGAACCTTCTCCAGTGTTCATTAAAGATAATAGCTTTTTAATGACAACGAGTTTGTTTCCTTTATGCCCTAGGGTGAGTCACAGCCCTGCTCTCTATGGAGGGTCTGTACGTGATGGGGCTGTGGAATGGTTCTGGGTAGGCGAGAGGAGGAGAGGGCTGCCACCCCCGCTCCTTGTGCCTGCAGCACATCTGAATGAGGGGTGGCACCTCTCTGCTTCTCTCCTATCCTGACTGCCCCCACAGTCTTGCCATGCAGCACTGTGTGCGAGAAGGCAGAATAAGCAGATCGCGCTTCTCCTGCGTTGGAGTCTGAGCTGCGGGACTGACTGCTGTGTTGAGATGAAGCCTTTATCAAGGGCAAATGCTCATGAGGTTTGAAGCCAGGAAAGTGTTGGCTGTTGTGGCACAGCCATAACTGCTCTGCTGTGGTGGGGATTCTCTTGGCAGTACTTTGAGGGGACAAAACTTGTGAGCTGAAAAAAAATGGTCCTTTGGGCCTAAATGGTCATGGGTAGAGCTCTGGGGAATGCTGCTTCACCTGGAAAGCTCATGTGGCTCTCCTTTTTGCAGCCAGGTGAGGGTGAGTTCCACAGGGGTGGCAGAGGCATCTGAAGAGGTGTGCAGTGGTTGCTGGGCCCCTGAGCACACAGAAAAGTCCAGGTCTAACAAGAAGGGATTTTTTTCTGACTGAGATGCTTTTTGATCTGTGTCAATAGCCTAGTTCAAGTGTGCTGGCCCAAATCCCCTGCAGTCCCATAATGAGATCCCATCCCTTTGTCAGGGTGTAGGACTGCCTGTGGGTGGGCTTTGCTTGCAGGTGTCGTTTAGGATTATTTGGTTTGATGTTCTCTACTACAGCAAGAGCCAGCATCTCAGATCCTATTGGCCTATAGTCTGATTTCTTCTGATGGCAAATCTGACAGGAACATCTCTGAATCTTGCTTGGTATCAACTTTCAACCCATGTCTGTATGTGCTAAAAACCAGCAGATGTGTACAGAAGGGGAGAAGGAGAGTGCCATTCATAGATCTTTAAATTGCTATTCTGAGATCTCAAAGGACACCACAAAGGAGAGAATCTCAGTGCAGAGTTTCAATCTCCTGCAAGTAGAGTGGCATTAGGATCCTGTCAGATGTATTCTTTGCTTACTGGTCTTGATAAAAGAAAATTCCACCGATCTTTTCTCAAATAAGCCTTCTTTAAGACTCCATGTTTTGTCCTCCCCCATTTCCTGACCCCCCAACACTTTTTAATTACCGCTTTCTGTGCAGGGTGCCCAGGACAAGCAGGCAGGCAGGCATTTGAAGAAAGCAGGAGCAGGTGTGAAAGTAAATTGTCCAGCTCCTCTAGTTTTTACAATTAGTATTGAGCTTCTGGAAAGAATGAAGGAAAGAACAATCCTCGATTCTTGCATTAGGATCTTTTCACATTACTCTTTTTTTTTTTTTTCCCAGCACTAAGCCCTTGTCATCTGCCTGTGTGAATTTTTCATCTTGGCCTTAACAGCATGACTTCATGTTGGGATTGGGTGCGTGGGAAAGCAAGACCCCACCTGCAGCAGCGACTTCTTTTGTATTGAGGTTTATTTAACCTAAAGGGAGACTCGAGAGAGGCAGGACCTGTGAGGTGAGTGGGAGAGGAACAGGATGCTGGAAACACAACTAGTGCAGGGAAGCCACAGAGGTGGAGCTGCTGAGGCTGCTCTGGGCCAATGGCACCCCTGTCCCGGCTCAGACCACTGCCCAGGCAGCCCCTTCGGGCAGGGAGAGCCTTCAGCCTGCGAGACGGATGATTAAGGGAGAATTCAATGGAGATCTATAAAATCCCGAGTGGCCTTGAGAAAGTAAATGAGAATTGATCGTTCACTGTCTAATACAGGAACTAGGAATTCCAATTAAATTAACTGATGGTAGGTTCAAAACAACTCTGTGCCCTGCGTTCTGCCTGGTAGGCTTTGGGTTCTAAAAGTTTACCTGAGTTTGAAGTGGAATGGATGAAAATTTGTATATGACTGAGGCTTAGGCACCACCTAAATTCAGGAAATTCTGGAGGTGAATTTACCAGAAGGTGTGAGAGCATAGTGGGGAAACACCACTATACAGCTTATACTCCCTCCTGGGCCGCTGTTGCTGGCTGCTGTTACTGGGGGAGATGGGTCTTTGCTTTGACCTAATGTGTATTTTCTAGTAGCTAAGTAAATGCTCAGTTCTTTATCAGCAGCAATCTGAGCTCAAATCCCTTTCTTCCCTCTGCTCTGGAATGGTGAGAGCAGCTCTGAAGAGGAGCAGGAGGATGCTAACCAGCTTGTGCACAGGGTGTTTTTGAGCTGTGTTGGGGAGAGCTGTGTGCACTGAGCTCCTCTGCGGAGGGCTGGGGCAGGCAGGGCTGGGGGAGCAGCATCCTCACACCTAGGGTGGGATGGAGGGCTGAGATGCTTCCAAGATTTCCTACCAGCAGGACGTGGGGAAGGGAGTTATACAATTGAATGAAACAAAACAAAAATTGTTCTCAGTGGAATACTCAGGTAGGGTAAATCCTCAGACGACCAGATGTTTCTTGCATGTGTTCCTTGCTTTTCCTGTGTTAGAGGCTTTTTTTTTTCCCTATTTGCCACACAGAGGGAAGAATCTGGGATGGGAAAACATTCAGCAAACTACAGAATCAGATAAGTGCCCTGAACACAAAAGCACAGCAGTGGCTTTGGCCTTGGCATGCGGCCAGCTTGCCCCTATTCTGCCTGATCAGTGAGGCACAAGCGTGATGGACAGTTTGAAAAGGAGAGTTTGTTAAGAATAGCATGGGGCAGTTCAGTCTCTGTGGTTTCATGTTGGTCCTCCTCTCTGCTGCTGCACTTTCTGGTTCAGGCAGGCAAGGCTTGAGAGCAAGTGCTGCTACCCAGCCAGAGCAGCAGCCTGAGAGGAGCGAGAAGAAATTTAGGGCTTGCATCTGAATATAAATACTGCTGAGAATGAAACAGCCTATTTCAAAGGATGCGGAAACATCACTTCATGAAGGGAGGTATTCCCAGAAACAAGGTGATCGGATAGGAAGAAAGAGTTGAAAGATTTTACTGTAGCTATAAGATGAGAGGTCAGCTTACAAAGTAGAGGTGCAACAAGGGCTGACATCCAGCTTTTTTAGTTCAGGTACTACCTGTGCTGAGAGCAGTAGGGAAGAGTCCAGTTATCACCTATCCCCAAAGCCCCCATGTTCTCACTGGATTTCCTGCTTTTGGAGTTTTGCTGCTTCTATTGGATTTGTTAGTGGTAGGAAGCCGGATTATTTGTGCCAGCTTTTCTTTGAAGACATTAACAATTCTGAGAGTTTCTCTGTTTCCCTGATAGTATTTGAAAGCTGAGAACAAAGCTGCTGTGTGCAATTGGAATTCCTCCTGTGCTCCTCTCTGCCCTGCAGGCGTAGAGGACTCACCAGCAAAGCCTGGAAATAAATGTGTGCCCCTGCATGCTTCTCAGCTCTGGACATGAGATAGGAAACACAGCAGACCAGCCATCAGCACACCGCAGACTCTTCTGCTGGAAATGATTTTCAAGTTGGCACCTGCTCACAGCAGCAAAAGTGGAGGTGGAAATACTGCTCTTTGCTTTCTTTTGGACAGGTATTTTTGTCATTTCTGTTGATTTGCGTCATACTCTGGAAGGCTCATGTGACCTGGTGGTTCTTCTCGCTGAAACAGAAAAAACAAGCAGAGCATCCCTTGTGATAGCTTCTGAGAAGGGTCTGAATGAGCTGGCAGCCAGCTCTCCTGTGGCCTTCGTGTATCTGTAGAAATCAGCTCCAAGAAATCAGATCACTTGGTTGGCTGCTTTCCTTTTATGCTTTTACAGTCTTGGCTGTCACAATGGAAACAAAAATCAGATGCTCTAAACCAGAACCAGGTCTTTTTGTCCTGTGTACTGATAGCTCTGCTGGTTTCCTTATTGCTGCAGTGCACAAGAATCCAGGTCCTGCAGAAGGGATGTAATGTGCAGGGGGCTGTACAAACAGAGCCAGGAAAATGCTGCTCTCCTAATGCATTTGTTGTACATGTAAATCATGTACAGGTGACATATGGATAGATACAGAACTGAGTATGTGTATAGGGAATAGGGTAAATCCTATTTAAAAACATGGTATCCAGACAACATAATGATCCTTTTTTTTTTTTTTTTTTTAATGTGGGGGAAATTATAGCAAAACAAAGTTTAAGGAGGTAATGGTATTGGACAGATGGGTGGATCAGCCTGTGGTAGAAACAGCCATGGACAGTGGTGAACTACCCCAGGCACTACCCGGAGTGGAAGCGGGGATGAGCTTCCCTTTGTCACTTGGAAGGGACATTCCATCTGCTGACATCCTCTGTCCATCAGTGTTAACGAAGGGAGCGGGAGGGCCTCTGGGAACTGGGTCAGCGGCAGCTCCAGCACAGTGCAGCCTAATTAAGCAAGGGAAAATGAGTGAGAGGGAAGGAACCCTGCGAGGCCGGCAGGGAAAGCAGCTGTGCTTGCACAAGCAGATGAAGCTGCTTTTCCACCTGCCCTGGTGAGCTGCCTCTTGATGTTCCCTCTGGATTGGAAGACACAATTTCCACTGCCAAGGTCAGCCCTGCAAGCTGTTCTGCTGCTGAACTCTCCTTGTAACGGGCTATCCGCTTTTCCTTCCCATAAAGCACACTTGCTTGGCTCTAATATTCCTCATATAGGGCCAGCAGGCCTGCTTTTAGACTCGGCAGTTCTTTTGCAACAAATTTCTTGCTGGGCTGGTGTGGTCCAGCATGGCTCAGGCCGTGTTTTCCCTGGCTTCTTTAACATTATTATCTTTAGAGCATGTAAGAGGGAAAAAACAAAAAGCCTACAAAAATCCTCTAGGGTTTTGTCAAACC
Source organism: Penelope pileata (assembly GCA_013396635.1). Taxonomy (NCBI): domain Eukaryota; kingdom Metazoa; phylum Chordata; class Aves; order Galliformes; family Cracidae; genus Penelope; species Penelope pileata. The sequence goes on from WBMW01004284.1 coordinate 147,772, forward strand.
AGAACAAGGGAGAACTTCAGCTTTCAGACCAGGAATGTGAGATGAGCAACAGCGTTTGCTCACAGGAGCTTTAGGTGGGGGTGGACTGAATGTAAACTCCAATGAGATGTCTGAACCCAAGCTCCAATTTCCCAATAGCACAGGGTCAGTCAAAATGGCAGTGTTTATGTGGATGCCTGTTTTCTAAAACTAATTCTTATTCAGTCCATCTTCTGTGTCTCAGAGTAATGTGGCTGTATTCCTCCTACCACAACAGTGCTGGTAGGGGACTCAGAGCGTGGCAGCATCAGTGCTGGGAACAGAAACAGAGAATGCTCCCCAGGTGTTACTGCCCTTCAGCTGATTGTGTAGGAGCAGCACAGTCCTCTGGTTTGTATGGACTAATTAGCTGAGTAATGCAATCTCCTTTAGAATGTTCTTCCTGGTGTAGATCAAGAATGAGACACACTTTGATTGAGTGACTTACCCATGGTCAGGGAGTGACTCACTGGCAGGGCAGGAATTAACACACCGGCTATCTGCACATTCCTGCTTCCGGGACCCTGGGGCCTCCTGGTCTCAGTGCTCTTCCCTCTCCTGTCCTTTTTGTCTCTTGCCCACTGCAGGATTTGTTACGTGTGATTTCCAAGGAGACAATATCTGACCACTGCCAGGAAAATGAGCCATCTTTTCTTTGACACAGGTATCTGCAGGCATACAAAGAAGCTAAAGTTCCTTTTATTTCTTATCTTTTTGGAAAATTTTACCACGTTACGCCTGGTTTGGTGCAATGCCAGCTCTCCTCCCATGCCTCCAGCACTGCTCGTGGTGATGAAGGTGTTAATACTGCCCTATAATAGTCTTTTTTTCCCCTAGAAGTGTCTCTGCTGCAGTCTCCCTACAGTGAGAATGCTCTGCCCATGCTCACCATTAGCACAGTGCCATAATCAGCCACAGAAAGCCAGTGGGTGGCTTTTATAAATCCCAGTTCACCATTCAGCGAGGTGCAACATCTGTTGCAATCAATATTTTAAAGCAAGTCTGTTTGATCAGAAGTTACAGGAAAGCCTTTAGCATCCCACCAAATAGCTAAATAATTCACAGGAGTGGCTCTAATTGCTTTAAGCTTCTTGCCTTTGAAAGTGAGCAGAAAATCAGTGTCATTCTGCAGAGGCCATGCAGGCAGCTGGGTTGCACTGCTCGCAGCCTCTGCGCTTGGGGGGATGGAGCTTTGGGTTTGCAGTGGCTCCTGAGGTCTGCTGGAGTCAAATCTGGGGAAAAATAGTCCCTTGTCATTTGGTTTTGCTGATATCCTTCACGATGATTTGGTGGTGAGTGCTAGCAGTCAGCGCAGAAGTGATACCGTGTGGTCCTAAAATTTTGCAGAAGCAGAACTCTGCTGTGCACTGCGAGAGGCCATAAAGGCACGAGGACATCGTGGTGCTGCCGGGACAGGAGGGTCGGGGAAAGGCTCTGCCCCTGAGGCGGTGGGCACGGCCCCACGCTGCCGGAGCTCAGGGAGTGTCGGGACACTGCTCTCAGCCAGAGGGCTTGGGTGGTGCTGCGTGGGGCCAGGGTTTGGACTCGGTGACCTCGTGGGTCCCTTCCAGCTCGGTATATTCTGTGCAAGGAGCAGCCAACCTGCCCCAGCCCCAGTCCCGCCGCTCGGCTCTGCGCTGCGGGGCAGCGGGCGGGCCCGCGGCGGAGGCGGGCCGGCTCCTTCCCCTTTCAGCTCCCGAAAGCCGCGGGGAGCAGCGCTCCGGGCCGGGAGCCGGGGCCGGGGCCGGGGCCGCACCTGCGGCGGGGCCGCTCCGTGCCGCCATGGCGCGCTGCCCCCCCGCGCTGCTCCCGCTGCTGCTGCTGGTGGCTGTGCCGAGCCCCGCGGCCGCGGGCTGTGCCGCGCTGGGGCTGTGCTGCCCGGGCCGCTCCCCGCTGTGCCGCGGCACCGGCTGGCGGCCCG